>JAJOOR010006742.1:0-46589 GCA_036250505.1 Solanum acaule | reverse complement strand
TATTCATTTAGACACCTCAACTACACCTAGTACCTATTGAACACCTCTACCACCCCAGATTTGAACCGTCTAAGCATTTTTTTTATCACTTTTCATAAGTTGTGTGGCGCGTGTATTTACGCTCCCCACGTGTATCCGATGTGTATAGAATGACCATTTAACAACTATCACGTGTATTCAACGTGTATTTGTAAATGTCTTAATTGGGGAAGATTTCTAAATCGTTAAAATTGACAGAACACTTCTCTCTCTCTCTTCGAGATTTCTTCCAAATTGATGCTCTCTATCTTCGCGATTTCCTCTAGATTGAAGTTGGATTCGTCTTGTTCGTGTTACAATCTTGAAGATTTCCTTGTGTAAGTCAGGATTGTTAATGATTTTTACATGCTTTGTTAAATGAATTCCAAAAAGCTAGGGTTTTGTAAAATATAGGGTTTGTGATTTTTGCGAACATTCTGTCCCTTCTTTACTATTACCCAGAAAATATGCTTTAAAGCTTTGTTTTTTAGTTGTTGTATGGGTTATATGAGTATATTCCGTTATCTTAAGCTAGGGTTTGTTTGATATTTTGTAGGGGTAACAATTGACCATGGAGGAGATTATATTTACAAAGATTTACCATGGTGGAATCTTATCCGAGATAGTTGTCCCTACTTATGTTGGAAACTGTGTGCCTGCACTCAGGTATATTATTAAGGACCACTTTTCCATTTTGGAATTACTGTATTATACTAAAGAATTGGGGTATGAAACTGGAGGATTTTATGTGAAGGATTTATTGAATAAAAAATGGGTCCTAATTACAACTAACCAACATCTCCTACACCTAATTAAAGACTTAAAACATGAGGACACTTTTGAAATATTTGTTTGTCATGTATTAGATGAACCCTTACTTGACACTGAGGGACCTAGATGCTATCTAACTAATGTTAGTGGTGAAGGTGTTGATGTTGACCTTGGTGAGGAGGGTGAGACTGTTAACTTAGGTGGAGAAGGTGAGGCTGTTGACCTAAGTGGAGATGGTGAGGCTGTTAACCTTGGTGGTGAGGTTGTTGATATTAACAGTGGTGAAGAGGGTGTGGATGATAACCTAGGTGGAGAGGGTGTGGATGATAACCTAGGTGGAGAAGGTGAATCTGATTTCTTGAGTAGTGATTCAGATATAAATATACCTTCAGAAGATGGTTCAGATATTGATGAGGAGTTGAGAGCTTTTAGACAAGAAAGAAGAAACAAAAAAAGAGAAAAAAGGCTACTGAATTTGAAGAAATACCAGTTGGAGAGGCTGGTGGTATAGATAGAGGCTTTGAGGATATTTGGGAAAAATAAAACTGATAAATATGCAGGAAAATTAGGTAGAGATGAGGATTATATTGATAGCTCTGACTGTTGGAGTGATGATAGTGGTGAACAACTAGATGTGAATGTTGTTAGGGGAGTAGATATACCTGCTAGAAGGAGAAGCAAAAAAGTTAGGTATGATGAAGATTGTGAAGTTTCAATATTTGAGATTGGAATGATCTTTGAGGGTGCAAATCAGTTCAGGAAAGCAATGGCAGATTATGCTGTAGAGTACATGAGGCAGATAAAGTTAAGACCTAATGAAAAACATAGAATGAGGGTGAAGTGCAAAAATACTAACTGTAAGTTGTTGTTATATGCTTCCATTGATAAGGACTCAGGTGATTTCATTGTGAAGAACTATCATCCTGTTCACAAGTATATTCCATTAAACAGGAACAAGTTGTGTAATTCAAAGTTAATTGCTAGAAAGTTTAAGGATAGAATTGTATCTCAACCATACATAAGGATTTGGGAAATTCAAGATTTGGTTAGAAAGACATTGGGTCTTTATGTTGGTAAGACTCTTTGTTACAGGGCTAAACAGAGGATTATGAAGGAAGACATGGGTGATTGGAAAGTGAAATTTGCCAGATTATGTGACTATGCAGATATGATCAAACAAACCAATCCTGGAAGCTCTTATTGGGTAAAAATTGATAAGGAAACTGAACCAGGAAAGAACCTTTTTGTGTATTTTTATGTGTGCTTTCATGCATTTAAACAAGGATGGTTGGAGGGGTGTAGGAATATAATTGGATTTGATGATTGTTTTCTCAAGGGAGCTTGTAAGGGTGAGCTAGTAGTTGCTGTTGGAAAGAATGGGAACAATCAAATGTATCCCATTGCCTGGGCAGTTGTGGATACAGAAACAAAACATAGTTGGAGCTGGTTCATAAGGTATTTAATTGCTGATCTAAATTTGGGAACTGATGAAGGTTTGACTGTAATGTCAGATATGCAAAAGGTATTGATTATATAATTTTTTATATTTTAGTTTTAATTTGATCTTTACTACTTCAATTACTTATTCTGTACATATTTTTTGTTAGGGACTTATTCCTGTCTTGTCAAAGTTGTTACCAAATGCTGAGAAAAGGATGTGTGCTAGACATATATGGAGTAACTGGCATATGAACTGGAAAAGAAAAGAAAGAAGGAAACAATTTTGGAGATGCTCAAAGGCCTCCTTTGAAGCCAAGTTTGGAGAAGAAGTTCATGCAATGTCCAAGCTAGGTAAGAAGGAAATAACCGAGGTCTTGCTACATTATGATCCCAGAAATTGGTCTAGGGCTTTTTTCCAAACTCACTCCAAGTGTGATGTTGTAGAAAATAACATGTGTGAGACTTTCAATTCCTGGATCTTAGCTGCTAGACATAAATCAATTATTACCATGTTAGAGGATATTAGGCATAAAATGATGAACAGACATATAGACATGATCAAATTTGCTGAAACATGGATATCAGACATTTCACCTATGGCAAGGGCAATACTAGAAAGAAACAAGGAGTATTCAAATAACTGTAATGTTCAATGGAATGGGTTGAATGGTTTTGAGATTAGTGAGGGGGAATATTCATTTGTTGTTGACTTGGAGAAGAAATATTGTGACTGTAGGTTGTGGATGTTGAGAGGTATTCCTTGCCCTCATGCTATTTGTGCTTATTATTACTTGAATCAAGATCCTGATCAATATGTAGAGCACTGGTATAAGAAGGAAACATTTCTCAAGGCTTACAACCATTTTATCCAACCTATTCCCAATATAAGGATGTGGCCTGAAACTACAAATTCATCAATAGAGCCTCCAAAACCAAGAAAAATGCCAGGCAGACCTGGCAAGAAGAGAAGAAAGAGTAAGGATAAGCCAAAAAAAATGGGGGAAACTTTCAAGAAAAGGAGTAAAAATGACATGTTCTATATGCAAGAAAATTGGTCATAACAAAGCTGTGTGTGCAAGAGTAAGTAGTACTTCATATTCACATTTGTAAATTGCTTAAAGTTTATATATATTATAATCATATATTTTATTTTGTCGTGACATAGTATGGGAAGGGGAGCACTTTTCAACCTACAAGTCAAGGAAATTCAAGCCAATAAAGTTGTTCTCAAGCAGGAGTAAGATTTGATTTACATATTCATTTGCATTATTTTCATTGTATAAGTTATTCATATCTCCTTATTTTTGTTCAATAGGTTAGAACACAATCAAGTCAACAAAGTTCTGTTTGTGTTGATACTACTATTGTGCCAAGAACTACTCAAACAGCAATAAGATTAGATTTAATAATTCATTTACATTTTCTGATTGATCTACAAGTTATTCATATATCCTTATTTATGCTATATAGTCTACAATGGGAGGTCCATCACATTCTACTTTCAAAACCACATATGCAACTACACAATCAAGTCAACCAAGTTCTATTTGTGCTGACACAGAATCTGTGCCAAGACCTCCTCAAAATAGGGTTCAAGTTGGGACTGGAAGAGGATTGAGAAGAAAAAAAGCTAATGCAAGAGGGACCCCATTTGTTACTGAAAGTGATAGTTCTTCTAGTCAATTGCCACCTTTATCAGGTCACAAGAGACCATACAATTCTGCCTTATTTGCTGCTGCTATTGGAGGTAACAGAAGGCCTGCAACTGGTTTTGGTGTTTACTCTAATCCTACAACTGGAACCCAAGTATTTAATGTATGTTTACTCTATTTTGGTGTATATTCTGATAGCCATATTATGATCTTACCTTATCTTACACTTTCTTTCTTATATTATAGCCTGATACATCAAGTGAGAAGATTCTACATGGGCCAACAAAATTGAAGAGTGCTTCACCAACCAATATAGACATTGGCTTTAAACCTCGTGGCCTAAAATGGAAGGGAAAAGATGCAGTCGGCATCGAAAAGATGCAACAAATGAAAGCAAACAGGAAAAATTGGAAGTAGTTCATTTGGAAAGTTGTTATGATTTTGGCCCATGTTAAAAGGGTATTCAACAAGCTACTCTTTAATTTATTTTGAACACTCGTGTAATGTATTTTGAACCATGCCTTTGTGTTAGCAAGACTATGTATTTTTGAACCATGCAAGACAATGGTTTTTTATTACCTCTCAATGCATTTATGTTATGTATTTTTCAACCATGACTTTGTGTTATGTATTTTTCAGCCATGCATTTGTGTTATTAGCTCAGTTTTTGAACAACAACTACACAGGGCAAGTCGATCCCGGAACTAATTTCAGAACACAGGGCAAGTTAGAAAACAGAGGCAAGTTATAAAAGAGAAACTGATCAATTCACACTGAAAGTTACAAAAAAGACACTGATCAATTCACACAACACTAATTATGTGAAATAGCCTCTTAACTACTGCAAAACTAAACAATTAAGTACTACAATTTTGAACTACTATGAACTACACAATATTAAAGAACCATTTTATAGTTAGCAGACAAAGAAAAACAATCACAACTCAGTTAAATTTGACATTTTCCCAATCCCTTTGGAGTTTAACTTCCTTGAGCTTCTTGTTCAATACCATCATCTTCTCTTCATTTTCATTCAATTGAAATTTCAAAGAATCCCTTTCTTCTTCAAGCTCTTTCACTTTTTTCTTTAGTCGATCAATCGGATTATGACCATCTATGAATCTATTCATTAAGGATGATTCATCAACATTTTCAAGTGATGGATCAATCCATCTAAAATAGCCACATCCACCATTTTCCTACAAACCACATAATAGTAATAAATATACAAAAATATTGATTTTTCAAATAATACAATAACAGTAGTTTTTGTTCGAATAATTACAAACCTTTGATGCTTTGCATCCAAAAAATCGACGACCTGGATTCAATGGAGTCCTCAAAGTTTTCAGTCGACAATAATAACCACACTTACATACATCGACTTCCTCGATATTCACTGAACTTTGCGATATTTGATAAAACACAATTGATTTAGAAGAGAGAAACATTGGATATTTAGAGAAAGAAGAGAGAATTGGGGATTAGGGTTCTAAAATGGATTTGGGGGAAGAAGAATTGGGGATTTTAGTGTTAAAATATCCAAGTTAAAATTTTAACGTTGGACGTCTTAAATGCAGGGTAAAAAATGGGAGAAAAAATAATTCACGCACCCAATTTGCGTGAATCACAAACGATTTGCCATGTAGGCAAAAAATGCTTAGACGGTTCAAATCTGGGTGGTAAAGGTGTTCAATAGGTACTAGGTGTAGTTGAGGTGTCTAAATGAATAATGAGGACAACTTTAAGGAGCCGGAGATGACTTTGGTCAATAATCAAACATGTTGATAGCGACAATTAATGAAGAGGACAGACAAGGAGGTCTAGAGGCAACTGTTGAAAATTGAAATTATAAAATAATTTAAATATAAAAATAAATGCACTACTCATTTTTAAATATGACTAGCCATAAATTTAAGACGAAAATTTATCAACAATTCATTAAAATTGATATTAATTTTCACTTAAATAGTTCAATAGGGCTTGTTCATTTTATATTAAGAGTTCTCATTTTGACACTTTGAGGGTGTTTGAATTTGTTAAAAGTTGGTCAAATCTACTTTTAAGTCAATTTTGGAGTGTTTGACAAATATAAAAATAACTTAAAATAAGTTAGAAAGTGTTTGACAAGGTTAAAAATAACTTAAAATAAGTTAAAACCAAATGTAGTCTCCCCTACTTTTTTTTTACTGGTCATTTAAGATTGATTTTTATATTTTTGACTTAAAAACTACTCCATCTGTCTCATTTTATGTGAGGTAGTTCGACTCAGTATGGAGTTTAAGAAAGAAAGGAAGACTTTTAAAATTTGTGGTGTAAAATGAATGATAGAAATTTGTGTGGATATAAATCATTTCATTAAGGGTAAAATTAACAGTTTAATATTATTTTTACTTAATATAGAAATGTGTCATTCTTTTTTGAACCGACTAAAAAAGAAAGTAAATCATATAAATTGAGACAGAGGGAGTACCATTTTAAAGCATATCCAAACGGGCTCTTTATAAATAGACATCCATGCATAGAGTTTTAACTAGCATGAGAGGCCTTGACAGCAAAGTCACAATTTTTTTTACAACAATAAGGGACAATTTTATCTTTCAAATAAGACATAAAAGTAATAAATCCACAAGAATTAGATTTTGCATAATTAAAACAAACTACAAATGCCAAATAAAGAAATAACTTCAACAATAATAAGTTTTAGTACTAGACTACTAACATTATTTCCTTTTGGTGTTTTGTTTAGTGACAGCCTCTTTAAACATCGAAAGGGAGTCTTGTAGGTCATCACATAGCTGATATGGATCTGGAATCACATGCGGATCCACCGCCATTGATATTGTCATTTTATTACAATAACTCTAAAAATGAATTGTTACAGCCTGCATGTCGCGACTCAGACCGTCGTGATTGACACTCACACTAACCTTTCGGTGGGAGAACCATTACTACAACCCAAACGAACAATTTAATCAAATACTACACATTTAAAGATACAAAAACAGGTTTAAATGTCTAAAGAAACGAAATAAGGAGTTCTCATAAACTCCAAAGGTTTAAACAAATAACTAACCAAACTAATGCAGAAGTCTTAACCCTTAGAACCTGAAAGTCATTGTACCAAAACATCTAAATTCAACAAGTCTAAGGAAATGGGTACAACCCAAAACTAAGCATAAGAAACATCTAAACAATAGTCTGAGTCCGAAGAGAATGGACTAAACAAAAATGAAGGATTTCGTGGCAGCCTGAAAGAACTGGCTCACCCTTGAAATTTGATCTCGATCATTGATCTCCTAGCTGAGGTCTATCAATAGCCGCCTGAAGATGCCCTGTACTCAACAAAGAACGAGCAATTGCAGTTTCAGTACACAACCACAGTGTACTGGTAGGATCATGCGGCTATCCCATTAAGCGAAATATATATAAGCAGTCACAACAAAGTAAACATGACATGTACTGAATGTAAACACATTTATCATTTCAAGAGCAATGTACAATTCCACATTCTCAATAACAAATAATATGACAATTCAATGGACCTCTCATGGAACTCATACCCAAACTGTTAGTGTACCGGAACATGGCACTCGATCTCAATTAGTGTGTCGGACGTGACACTCAATCCAATATATGCGCCAGAACATGGCACCCGATCCAAGTCAGTGTGTCGGAACGTGACACCTGATCTATAATATGCGCCGGAACGTGGCACCCGATCCAAGTTAGTGTGTCGAAACGTGACACCTGATCCATTCAACACAATCACAATCATACGCATATGTACATTCTCATAATCATAAAATCAAGTGTTAAATTATGGCATACATTTATTCATTCACACTCATCTCATTAGGTTTGATCAACAATGCTTCATTCACATACATACATGCATTACAATGAAACAATTACCTACATCGCACAAACAAGAAATCAAACCATCACCTACCTCAAAACCAAGCTTGAATCCTCTTAAGACACTAGATTCTTCCCTTTCCAGATTCTTTCCACTTGTTCTAGGTCTACCAACAATTGATATAAAGTAAATATCAATAATTACGGTCTAATTACCCGAATTATAGCAAACCCAATAACTCAATACCAAACCCATGATCCTAAGGTGCAGCTAAGGCTTTTTCCCACCATCCAATTCAATCTAAAAACCCTCCCCTAATAGTAATTAACCAAGAATCCAAGTTCTACGGATCGAAAAACAGATTAGGGGAGTAAAAACCTTACCTTTAGTGCTAGAAGAGGTGGAAAACTGTCAAGAACTTGCATTGGTTCGTCTCCTAGCTCTCAAGAACGAAAATTGCAGAATAATAACATTTTTGGGGTTTATTTTCAAAAGTCGTGACTAGCCCGCTATGCCGACAGAATAATTCCCGCCTTGGTGGCTTGCACAGAAACAGAGAGTCGAAAGTTGAGTTTCAAACCCCCATTTTACAACACACCTTCAAACCATGACACTCTAAAACTACCCGTTCACGCTAAGGTCAATTTCGGGATACTCGCCCGAATTCGATTTCGTAAAGTCGTACGGGTTCCTTAACATCTTAGCTATCCACTCATGTAATCAAATTAATTATTAAATCTCTCATTTATTACCAGATTTCCCTAGACTAGCATGACTCCGATTTCGTCCAAATATGGACTAGGCTAGAAAACCCCAAGTTACTACAAAAAGTTTTTTTGACCCTAATTCTTTCTCCATTGGCTTTTCTATAACGACAGAAACATGCCGTTACACTGCAACCATACCGAATTCGAAAATCACATTTCCAAACAAAGAAAAATTAAGGGGAGTAATAGTATATTTTATATACTAACATGAGGGAGTCCAAACATTGTAGGAGCAGCATAAGCTAATTCATGCCCAAAAAATGTGGTCTCTTCTTGAGGGCCAACCATGTTTGATAATAACAATGTGGTGTTCGATAGAACTCTGCTTGCTAGCTTAGCCGCCATTTTCCATATTATGCCAAACATAACAATATTTATCGATTATTTTTGGGTAACGATAAATCATTTTTTTAAAAAAAGAAATTATTGATAGAAATAATGACATTTTGGGAGTTTTTGGGATGGTAGAAGTAGAACATTTGGCAAGAACATGGTCTGATCATGCTCCTATGGTACTCTCTTGTGGACAGAAGAATAACGTTCCTAGAAGACCTTTCAGGTTCCTTAAATTTTGGACTGAAAGACCATATTTCCATTAAGTAATGAAAGACAGTTGGGTTTCTGAAGAGGTTGATGTGTTTATTAATTTGAAACAAAAGTTGAAAAATACCAAAGCTGTATTGTCTAGTTGGAGTAGAGTGGCTTTTGGTGACATTTTCAAACAGCTTGTTATTAGGGAGGAGATTGTAAGGGTGAATGAGCAATTATTTAAAGAAGCCCCTATTGCAGATAATAGAAGAACTCTACATCAGGCTCATGCAGAATTAAAGAAATATGTACATTTTGAGAAAGAGTATTGGAGACAGAAAGCTGGAATTCAATGGTTTACTGAAGGGGAGAAAAATACTAGATTTTTTCACAGCTTGGTAAGAGGTGGAAGGAAAAGAATGAGTTTCAACAGAATTCAAAACATGGAAGGTGAATGGATGGAAGGGGAAGAACAGGTGGCAACAGCTGCTCAGGAATTTTTCAAGAATCAATTCACAGGCAACTATATTATGGAGGAAACCCAATATTGAGATATGTTCAGAAGAGTGTTACTGATGATGACAACTGCAAGTTAAATGCACACCCTACTAAGGATGAAATCAAAAAAGCAGTGTTTGCTCTCAATGGGGACAATGCTAGTGGCCCTGATGGGTTCACGGGTCATTTTTATCAAATATGTTGGGATACTGTTGGTGATGATGTGGTTAAAGTGGTTGATGCTTTCTTTTCAGGTGCTACACTTCCTAAGTCTATTACTCATACTAACCTGGTTTTATTGCCTTAGAAAGATGATTTCCAATCTTTTTTAGACTTAAGACCAATTAGCCTGAGTAATTTTCTTAACAAAGTAATTTCAAAGGTGATGAATAATAGAATTGGAGTTCTCCTTCCCTCTTTGATTTCACAAAACCAATCTGGTTTTGTGAAAGGAAGAAGTATAACATAAAATGTTTTACTTGCTCAGGAGATTATTTCTGATATTGGTAAGAGAGGTAAACCTGCAAATGTGGTGATTAAGTTAGATATGGAAAAGGCTTATGATAGAGTGGAGTGGGGTATTTTGATAAAGGTGCTGGAGAGAATGGGTTTTGATTCTGGTGTTGTGGATAAAGTTTGGAGACTGATTGCTAACAACTGGTACTCTATTCTTATAAATGGGCAGGCTATAGGCTTCTTTCACTCAACTAAGGGGGTAAAGCAAGAGGACCCTCTATCTCCTGCCTTGTTCATTCTAACTGCTGAAGCTCTTTCTAGAAGTTTAAATGCTTTGTGTTACAATGAGGTCTACAAGGGTTATGGATTACCAAAATGGAGTGATAAAATTATTCATCTTTCTTATGCAGATGATACTATTATTTTTACTTCAGCAGATGGTACATCTTTAGAGTTATTGATAACAACTTTGAGGGATTATGAGAAGCAATCAGGGCAGATGATTAATATAGAAAAGAGCTCATTCTTTGTTTTTCACAATATAACAAATGCGTTGGTTTCTGACATTGAAGTGAAAACTGGTTTTTCTAGAGGGAGTTTTCCAATTATGTATTTGGGTTGTCCCATTGGTCATGCCAAGAAGAAAAAAACACACTTTGCAGAATTGATGAAAAAGATGCATAACAAGCTTCAAGCTTGGAAAGGGAAGTTGATATCATTTGGAGGTAAGGTTGTTCTAATTCAAAATGTGTTAAACAACATCCTTATATATCTTTTGTCTGCTATTATTCCTCCAAAATGTGTTCTACATGATTTGCATAGAATTTTTGCTAATTTTTTTTTGGAGGTTTAGGGATGTGGGCAGTAACAAGCACTGGGTGGCTTGGTCAAAGTTGTGCAAACCCAAGGAGGAAGGGGGTTTGGGATTTAAATCTCTTTTTGATGTTTCTATAGCCTTATTTGCAAAACTATGGTGGATATTTAGAACTCAGAAATCTTTGTGGTCTAATTTTATGTGGAATAAATATTGTATAAAAGAGAGGCCTCAAATGATGGAATGGAAAAGGGGTTCTTTAACTTGGAAGTATATGCTAGAAGCTAGAGATTTGATTGATCAACATATTTGGTGGGAACCAAAATGTGGACATTCAAGCATTTGGTATGATAATTGGTCACAATTAGGGGCACTTCATTACATTATGCCTATTGACTCTATTAGAAATGTACAATTGGAAGAGGTCAAACAGTGCTTTCTGAATGGAGAGTGGAATTTTGATTTATTGCAATTAAGTTTTGGGGAAGATTTCAGTAGACATGTAAGTCAACTTCTTAGGAATTCTGAGGATGAGGAGCAGTGGGATAAACCTTAGTGGATGCTGAATGCTACTGGAAAGTTCACAGTTGGTTCTGCTTGGGAGTTTCTAAGGGAAAAAAATGAAGCATGTCTGAACTACAAGCATATTTGAATTACAGGAATTCCTTTTAAGGTTTCATTCCTTACTTGGAGAATATGACAACACAGGCTTCCAATTGGTGAAGTTCTTGTTAGAAATAGAATGTGTGATGGGGTGGAATGTGAATGCTGTGCAGATGGAGCTCAGAAGACTATTGAACATTTATTCATTAGATGTTCAGATACTAATTCAATATGGACATACTTTGCAGGTACAGTAGGAGTGGATGGTCCTTTCATTCATTTGAAAGACACTGTGTACAAATGGTGGAATGCAGAATGTTCTGCAAAACTTAAACCTCTGATAATGGCTGTTCCAATGTTTATTTTTTGGCAAGCATGGAAAAGAAGAAATGTTAAGAAGTTTGGTGGTTGTATGTCTTATATGAGCATGAGAGGAGGTATTTGCAGTAATTTAATAATTTTGGCTAAATAGAGATATGGATGCATAATATGCCCAATAATTGGCCTGCAATTGTACGATTCTTGACTGAATATAATCCTACGGTAGGCTGTAAAGTGGTTTACTGGAAGTTACCTATGCAAAATTATTTTAAGTGCAATATAGATGGGGCTTCCAAAGGCAACCCTGGACCAAACTCTTTTGTTTTCTGTGTTAGAGATGATCAAGGCAATCTAGTATATGCTGAAGGAAAAAGGATTGGAGTGTGAAACAATTTAAAAGCTGAAATAGTAGCTATGAGACTAGGGCTGGAATATTGTTGGATTCACAATTTATTTCCTTTGGTACTGGAAACAGATTCATTCGCTGTTAAAAAGATGGTAGAAGGAGATTGGCACATTCCTTGGGAGGTGTCACTAGAGATTAACAGAATACGAGTTCTTAAGGAAGGATTGGACGTGGCCATTGAACACACATTGCGAGAAGGGAACAAGCTGGCAAATTTTATGGCTAACATTGTGTTTTCTTTTGCAGGTACAAATTTCATTAGTTATAATAATTTTCAAGCATTACCTAAGGAAGCTAAGGCATTACTAAACATGGACAAAAGTCAGATTCCCAATCTAAGGATTACTATGCTGCAAAATGGAAAATTTTCACATAATGGATGAACCAATATCAGCAGTCTGGTTACTGTGGTACGTAATGCCAAAAATCAAAACTTTGCAATCACATGCTGGAATTGAAGGGTGAAGCTAATAACACAAACAAAGTCACGCAACAGAAGTAGTATAGAATCATTGTTTACCTGAAGGAGATCATTGTAGCTTTGTCCTTAAAGTTGTAGTCAGTGGTATTAGCTCCTTGTTGAGCTCAATCTGCCATAACTAAGGGACGAAGCATACGAGGGTCGAAATCAGGTAAAATTAACAGTGAAAATAGAGTATGAAAGTGAGGGAGTGTCGCCACCTGACCTGAACATTCAATTAAATGTCGTTGAGTTGGAGAATTCTTCGGTTGGAATGATTTCATGATGTTAGTGAGACTTGTTAACGTTTGATATGAAATACACCCATAGCTTGATGTACCAATTTAATTGTTTCAGGTTCATGGCGATGGAATAAAGCTTTCAATTGCAATGGGAACTGCAGCTAGGGCTGTATTGGAGAAGAAGACCCGTCCTTTCCCTTTCCTAATTTGTTCTTTCTTGTTTCCTAATTTTAGAATAGTTTATTTGCTTTTGGATTTTGATCGGGTCCTTTTGGTCTTAGGCATACTTGTAAGTTTGCTTTTTATGTATCAAATGGGCTTTGCCCATCCGTTTTAAAAAAATAAAAATAAAAAATTTATAATATGCCTTCTTTTTTTTTCAAATACACTAAAAAGCATAATGAGCAACATAAATGAGAACAAAGAAAGTAACTAATTATTCCGTCCCTAGCCATTTCAAAGCAACACAAATTGAGACAGAGAGAGTAACAAATTATTATGAAATTTTTAATATCACAAATTTAAAAGATATTATCCTTAATTTTTTCAATTTTAAACTTAATAATAAAGACGATCATATAAAATGAGAAAGTTGATTTCGTTGAAATTGTAACTGATGATAATTTTAAGTGATAAGTTCTTTTTAAAAAAAATATTATCTCCCCTAATTTTCTCCTCTCTGTTATTAAATAATTATATTCTTGCAAATAAAAAAAATAAGAAAATACATAAATCAGATACATAACAAACTAAAATATTGACATTTTAAATAAATATTGAAAGTATGGCTAAGGGATCCTATCAAAATGTCAAAATATTGACATTTTTAAAATTTTCCCTTCATTTTTTCTCCATCTCACCTAGAACCTGAACGTGATACATTTGTATTATTCTTATATGGTAAAAAGAAATGGTACTCTACATCATTTTTTTTCTACTTCTAGTTCTTAGTTTAGTTTGACACAAACTTTAAAATTAGATACTTTATATTTTTTTGAATCTTGTTATAAAAGTTAAAAGGATGGTATAATATACTAAAAATATCTTTTAAATTTTGTGAATTTTAAATATGATATTCTTCTCTCCATTTCTATAAAGGAGTGTTATCATATTGAAAATAAAAACTTATTAAATAAATATTTTTTTAAATATACTAAAAATAAGTGAAACACATAATAAATAAATTTGTGGAAATTGGATTGTTGTTAATTACTTTTAAGTCCAGTAGAAGGGTGGAAATTGGATTATTGTTAATTACGACAACAATTTAATGCCAGTTCCAAAGCTGTATCAAGTGGGGGTGTAGCTCATATGGTAGAGCGCTTGCTTCGCATGCGAGAGGCACGGGGTTCGATTCCCCGCACCTCCATTTTGGTTTTTTGTTCTTATGAACATTGAAATGTACGTAAGAATTAAGAAATAGTAGTAATTTTTAAGGTTCAGGTTCTTTTCAAAAAATCATATCATCTCTTTTTCTTTCTTTTTTTAAGTATTTTATAATGTATGACCAAAAATTAGATTTTTTAAAATCATTCCAATCATATCAGTCTTTCTTCGGTATCGAAACAATTCAGTTAATTTTTGAGGTTTTTAAATTTAAAGCATCACCTCAAAATATACTATTATAAAAATATTTCGCAAGTATGTTTATGAAGAAGCACTTCAATTCTTCAACAAGATGTAAAGAATGTAAGACTTTGTTACCTTATTGTTTGATCTTAATCATTTAATAGGAGTGCTTGCATAAGTTTTGTTGTATTGTTTGATTAAGTATCTGTTATAGTATCTAAAACCTAGGTTATATTTAGGGAAAAGGGTCTGAAAAATACTCTAACTTTGGCCGAAATTGCTGTTACGATACCAAACTTTATGGAGGACCTTTTACACTTGCACGTGGTCACATAAATACCATTAAAATACATTATTAAATAGTGCAGGGTGTAAAAGGTCCTTTCCAAAGTTCGGTATTGTTACAACAATTTTGGTCAAAGTTAGGATATATTTCAGACCTTTTTCCCTTATATTTATATTTGAAAAATATTATAAAATATATTTATATATTAAATTCAACATATTGTTAATATATAAAATAAGATTAAACGGTTCGATTTGGAAATTTTTCAATTTTTAGTAAAAATAAAAAAGACCATCTCAATTATTCGGGACGATTATACACTTATATAAAAATCTACAATTTTATTGTAAAAATAATATAAATTGATTCGATACTATTAAATTTGGTCGATTAAGTCGGTTTTTCATATTCATCAATACACCCCTGAAAATAAGTGCAACACAATTTTAACGCTCTATGCTAGAATTCAAAACTTTGACAGGTAAAAATAAGAATGAAAGGGCACTTTGCATAAAGAAACTTAGAGCTTCAATTCAATGGTTTATACAAATAAAATTTTACTAATTAGAGGTCGGGCCGATCGACCCTGTTATAATTGGATCTGTATTTATTACATAGAGGGCATGAAAGAAAATGTTTTTCAATTTTTTCACGTTAGGTTGGTTAAATATTTTGAAAAATATTTTTCCTTAGGAAGACAACCTCTATAAAATGAGGTCCTAATAAATGTAGAAAAAATTAGTGTTAAGTTGTGACACTCCACAATTATTGTTTTCTCCTCTCCCTCCAACACACCTCATAATCATCCTGACTCAAATACTATGTGAGTCAGGGTATATTTGTCTATCTAATTTATATACAAAAATTTGTAGGATAATAATTTTTGTTTACCTACTCAACACAAGAAAATAAGTAAATATCCACTTATTTTTTAAAAAATATTTTCCTTCGTACCAAACTCACCCTTAGAGCAATAAATTATCATTCATTCAAAGATTGGTTTTCGGTAATTATGCAACGGTGAAAGGTTTTTTCGAAATTGTTAGTAATATAATTAGGGAAAATTACGCGGATGAGCAAACATATGTTAGTTAATTAGCTAACATAACTATAGTTTGAATTAATTACGACTCACAATTTAATTTTAGCTATAATAACGTCATCTCTCTCGCCTAGCTCTCTCCTCTTTTATACATATACACATACAAATTATACATATACAATTAGTCTCTACCCACTCTCGCTCTCCTCTCTCCTCCCTCTCTCAATCTCGCTCGCCAGATATATAATACATATGTATACCAGTTACATATATACAATTATTTGACAGATATACATATACAATTCGTCTCTCTCCACTCTCTACCCTCTCTTGCTTGCCTCTTTCCTCCCTCTCCCAATCTCGCTCACATATCTCATTCCTGTAACTACAACATGTAGTTACGAATCGTAATTAGCAAACTACAGCTATGAAACATAAGTAAGTTATTTTTGAGTGGCTAAGCGAAAATTCCCCAATATAATTATGTGACTTAATTTGATGAGAAAATGTACGTGATCATGATCATCCCAATTCCGGATCTTACTAAAGCGGAAGGCTATTGTGTGGACACGATTTATTCATGAGTCGTTGACAATTGACATGTAAAAGATATTGTTTTCCTACGCAAAATAATTAAGAAAAGGTAAATTGAAATTTACTCTTAATTTTATAATAAATAAACTTTATCTATTTTAAAATTTTAATTTCGAATTTCTTAACGGACGTAGAGATAAGATCTTTGGAGGAGGTCATTTTTACAATAGATAAATTACCCATCACACCATTTAAGAAAACGAAATACATTAAAGTATAATTAACTAGGTGCAAATTTGACAGCAAAATATATGCCCTTTTAGGGAGATTACTCCTTAAAAAAAGTGATACAATAGATGAGATTACTCCTTTCTTAATTAAAGTCTCGATTGTAAACTACTTTGGATATGCAACTTGGTAGCCATAGGGAGCTTTCTCTGAGTGAGCCCTATGCGCTCCAATACAGGTATTAAATATTAAATTAAAATTAAAAATAAATATATTAAATTTAATTTGGTGTTGACAGATCCTGAATTTCTATTTATAAAAAGGCAGCCACTTGTGAGTATCTTTTTCTAGGTAAATACATGTTGGCACATTTTTTGTGCATAATATATGATCAAAGTCAGAAGGCAGTATTTGCCATGTTACCCTTCATTCTCTTTATTTAATCAGATTGATCCCCATATAATATTACTACTAATTAAAGTAAAATTATCTTCATGTTATTGGATTAAAATAGCAACTGTAAAAAAAGATCTTAACATGAACTTATATATTTGGATACATAGTTTTTGCAATTTTGTTATTTTTGATAGATCTATTTATGAAATTTAGTGCAATTTTTTTAGGTGTATTTTCTATTGCTATTTTTCGATGGTCCTCTTGGTTAAATCTATTTTTTTTTTCACAATTCAGATAATCAAATCGCCAAAATTCGTTTAATATTTGTATTTGACAAGAAATCATTCATTTTTGACAAACTTAAAAGATCAAAACTGTATAGGTGGATATTTAAGGGATCATATTGAATCTAGCCAAACATACAAGGGACCATTAATCATTATTGATTTTTTCCTCATTTATCGTTTAATAATAAATAATAAAACCTTTGACTAATTAAAGTTCCCACTTAAATATTACAACTACTCTTTTCTCCTCATTTCTATAGTAGCAATTCTGCACGTCTTCTCTCAATGGGTACCATTTTCTTTTTGTGCTTTCAACTAATTTTAGTATATTGTTTCATTTATGTTTGAATATGGTAATGTGGTGTGTCTATACATTTCATGAATTTTTATTTCTTGCAACAATCTCGTTCATTTTAATATTTCCTCTTTCGAATGGTTTTACTTGAGTCGAGGGTCTATTGGAATGTCTCATACATTCTATCCTCTTCAGACCTCGATCTATAAAATTACACTGAATATGTTATTGTTATTTCTCTGATCGTACATTTTACGCGTTTTTGCTTCTTTTCAGTTCAATAGAGAAGGCAAATTCACAAAGCTTAATTTGTTTTGATGGCCTCTGAGAGGGAGATTTTCAGCCTATCTGGACCATTGTATCTCACTGCTATTGATTGGTAAGATCAACGCACATCTTGTTTTATATTTTCGTCTTCATTTGCGGCCGCTGATTAAACGATGGATTTGACTTTGTGCGTCCCTTTAGTCCACATTGCCTAAATATCGCAATCTGTTCATTTTTACTTTTTCAGTATTGACTTGACAGACACCTTATGTTTTGGGAAATGACTATACTCGATAATAAAGGTAAATTAAGAATTAAGTGATAAATTCTTTTGATTTTCTAAATTAGACAAGTAAAAATGGATATCTATTTTTTTATATAGTGGACAAATAAAAACAGGCAAAGGATGTATATAGTCTTAAACAGTCTGTCACCTCCTGCCCAAATTTTGAATTTATATGTTAGCCTCAATATCTACTTTAGTGCTTATATTACGTAGATTGTAATAGTGTTTTCCTAATTTTAGGCCACCATGTTACGTTATTCATGCTCCATTTGTCAGAGGTGCAAAGGTGTTATAATGTCTACCATTAGTTGAGAGATTGGGCCAATGTATCGTTATATAATTTGAATGATACACGATGGAATAGAGTCATTCTTAGTAGAATCCTTTCTTACGATATGTCAGAAAGAGCGGGATTAATCATGTAATTGCATCAGCTCTTTCCATACAATGATTCATGCCTTACTTGTACCGTAAGAGTGTTATAGGTAAATGAATTCACTTTTGAAGTATATAATTAACTTCAAAATCTTGAACTAATTTACATTTTTCACAGGAGAAATACATGTCATAGGAGATCCATAGCAGCAAGTTTAGTACAAAGTGTGTATATTCTTGAACGTGACCGCCAACAAAATCGTCAAGGGTTTAATGCCCTTGCTCCACCATGGTGGGAATTCTTCCATTTTCATTTAATTCAAGTCTTGGTGGACAATGAAGACCAATCATACTTTGGCGCGATTTACGAATACAAATTTTCAAACTCTCATTTCCACAACAAAACAAAGGGCGATATTCACAATCAAAATCAAAATCAGAATCCACCAAAGTATGTGATTGCCTTTCGAGGCACAATTGCCAAAAAAGGTAACAGATCACAAGACTTCAAATTAGACCTCACACTCATGCGCGACAATCTCCACAATTGCTCTCGCTTCCATATTGGCTTGCAAGCTGTACAAAACATCGTTCAGAATCACGAGGTCTCAGATATTTGGCTAACCGGACATTCATTAGGCTCTTCAATTGCACTACTAATCGGAAGGACTATGGTGAAAACAGGAATTCATCTCGAAACATATCTTTTCAGTCCACCATTCACATCACTTCCGATAGAGAAATTCACAAAGAACGAGAAATTGAAGCACGGAATCCGCATTACTCACAGTGTGCTCACTGCAGGACTCGCTAGCGCTGTCAATAGTTGCAAATCAAAGTCCATAAATAAAAGTGAGTCGTTTACTCTGTTATCTGAGTGGGTTCCTTACTTATTTGTGAATCCATCAGATCCTATCTGCGCGGAATACGTTGGGTATTTCGAACACAGAGAGAAAATGGCTGCGATTGGGAAAGGGGAAATTGGACGAATTGCGACGCAGAATTCAATAAGGAGTATAATTGGGAATGCAATAGGCAAAGATCAATCGGAACCATCGCACTTACTTCCTTGTGCGTATGTTGCTATTAATTCGAGTCCTTCTCCAGATTTTAAGAGAGCTCATGGAATACATCAATGGTGGAAGCCAGATTTACCGTGCAACTATAAACTTTACCAGTTTCGATAAGATTAGACTAATCGAAATTGATTGTCATAGAATTCAGATTCATTGTAAGTTCAAGTCACAAGAAAATCTATTTTTGAAATAGTCTGCAAGTAAAAGTGAAGGGAACCTCTTAGATGCATTACAAGAAACTATAAGAAAATTTATTATTAACGATCCATTCTATATAAATTTGTTCATTAAATATGTATTTATTACATCACAATTTTTTTCCAATCGGTAAAAGGTAACTTTTATTTAATATTAGCGATGAAATAATTTTCGGACATTAACAAAATGAAATTCAATCGTTATTGTCTAAAAAAAAGTATTACTATATTTTTTAAATTAAACTTTTGAAGGAAACCTCAGAGAGTAATAAACTCAATATTTATATCAAACAAATTCTCAGACATACTTTTTTTTTTAATTGGTTATTTGATGGAGAAACTAATTAGAAAAATTGAGTCTTGATATCCAAGTTTGTTAGCAAAAATTAAGATGTTGACCTCTATTTGACGCTTTTAAAAAGTAAATCAACATATCTCTTACTCAACTTTCTCTTCTTACTTCAAATCTTATCTGATTTTTATTGGTCTTTGGTGGGAGTGATAATATCTGGACATATTCTTGAAGTTTCCTCCTCTTCAAAATAAGTTTATGTTATTTTGAATGTGAATTGTTCGGTAGAAGATTCAGTTTTGCCCAATTTTGGATTTATGCTTTATGCTTTATGATTCAGTAGTTTATTAGTGTGCATTTACTTTAATTATGTTTATAAGTAATCGCAGACAATCGTACAAGCCTTGATTGACAATAAAGGAGGTGCAATAATGATTATTATCGAGTAAACTTGTTAATCTGATAATTTCTATGATAGTTGCAATATTGTTAAATCTTTACTCTCATTAACCAGTTGTTTTGTAAGAAAAACATTGCTTAAAATATCACAACTTGAGTGTTGGGATTTTGAAGATCTAAATTATAAAATGTCCTCAGTGTAATGTAGAATCTCAATTGAAAAGATATGTGAAATTCTTAATATTGTCTTCAATATTGCTGTTATTTTTTACTTTAAAATCATCGCTATTGTTGTCAATACTCTTCTCTGAAGCAATCATTTATTTGTACTTAAACTTGATCTAGAATCTTATTTGTGAAGTTTATAATCTGCTTTAATTTGAGGTAATTTGTATTCCCTTTTGTCAACGTCTTGGTCACTATTTCTAAGTCTAGATGCAACCAAATCATGCTAATGAAATTCAAAAATTGTACTGAACTAGCTATTGAGAATAACATGCTGGCCAGGACATCATGGTCATAAAAAAAAAAAGATGAACTAAAAAATTGGCAAATTTAAGATAAAGGTTGCTAATATTGATATTGGTTGAATATTCATATTGAATTAGAACATTCAATATCAGTGCTCTTGTACTTATAAACTAAACACACACGTACTCTAAATTTTTCGATAAATGATTGAGCTGCCTCTGATATTAGAGAAGATAATAATGTAATGCTTGTTTGAAAGCTACATGTGAACAGAGTAAGCTAAGTCAATGGGGATAGGCATGCTAACCCAGGCAATAGTAATTAATGATGTGTTCACTCTATTTATTTATTTTGCAATGGAAATAAGATTGTAGTGTAAATGATTTATATTTACTTCTAAAAAAAATTATTGGATCATAATTGTACATAATATTAGTTTTGAATTAAAAATGTCTATCTTTTAAATAGATTTATGAGATGGCATATATGATGCTTTAATTATATAAATAACACCATCTATCCTATTTAATCCAAAAAAACTAGAAACCATTTGTTAATCCCAATTTTTTTTTTTATGTTTCATGTTTTGTGACGAATGGATTCAAAAGATAATAATGTCTTCTTTGTTTTAAGTTGCAATCCATCCGTGTTTTAGGTTCAAATAAATTTGTTGGTTGGGTCGAGTTATTTAGGGATCACATCTAATATCACGTGGATTAATAAATCAATATAATAGGAAGGTTTATATGACAGAAAAAGGAAACAATCACTCTCCATATAGTGTAGTATATTGTCATTCAGGTTGATATAGATCAAGATTGAGAAAATACCTATGATATCTTAACTAAGATGCATGATATCAGTTCTCTTAAGCTCAATTTGCACGAGTTAAGCGCGAAATAGGTTACTTTTTCTATCAAGATCGATTAAGGTGATGCACAAGGGGATTTGGTCCTTACCTTGATAGATGAAGACAACAACAATGTTGAACTGAAGAAGTCTTTACCGAGTCAGATTCATGGTGTTCGTGAGAATTTTGAACACCCAAATGGATACCACTCAAGCTTAACGCAGTTCTGTCATGTTTGATTCAAAGAGAGAAGGACCTCCGGTAGCTCCATGGACTACCATTGTTGAGCTAATAGGAGCACCGATTGCCTCCGACAAGTCCTTTCCTTTTTGTTTCTTTGGTCGTTTTCAGCTTGTTGCTGATGATTTTTGTTTTGGGCTTGGATCAATTCTGAATCCAAGCTATTTATGTTTGAACTCTCTTTTTACTCAATAAATGGGCCTTCCCCATATTTAAACAAAAATAAATACCATCTATTTAATTAAAATTTCATATAATAATTCCTCAAAAGATTTTTGATTTTCTCGGAGAAATTCTTTAGATTGTAATTTAAAAAGTCCATAAATTAAAAGAAAGAAAAGGTCATTTAGTAAATAGTTATCAACACAAATGGGACAATCATCTGGACACCACGAAAGCCCAACGAGTAGAGGCTGCCCCAATCTCTCACAGAAATATCATCAATGAAGTTTGGGAAATTTTCTTTGGTCATAAAATTTGTAAGTTTTGGCAAAAAGATCCAAAATTTATAAATATAAATATGATGTTGGAGTCAAAATATACTAGTCAAGTTTTTAAAAAAATTTATCCAATTTTTTATATTTTATTTTTAAAAACTCATTAATTATGATTCTAACTATAACTACATCTACCTAACTCCTTTGAATAACAATGTTGTTTCGTCTTCTTAATTAACTGGTCTAAAAATGTATGCTCGCTATAAAATGATTGTTCGTAAAATATGAAAAAATTATATTAATGAGTATATATATAACTAATTACTACCATCATGACTATTTATGCTTTTGCATCAATGGATCTGTTTCATTACTATTTGTAATACATGGTAATTGTATTATTATTAGTTTTTATTGAAATAGCGTGTTATAATTTTTGGATAATGTATTATGTAGTTCATTATAAAATGATAATTTTGTGTAAAACTTATGGATATTTTTAATAGTTTTTAGCACTTACTATATAAAAAATCATGTTTCATATTTATTTATTTATTTAAGAAGATAAATATGTTTCTAAAAAATTATGATGAATTATATGTTGTAGCTTCAATCCATATTAATTTCATCTGAACTTGATTCTGCAAGTCTATAGTCTATACTTCCTTCTTTGAGGACAATCTTTTGATCGCTTACTTGATTTAAAAGACTGATGCTTTTTCAAATATCTTTGAAAATATATAATTAAATGGTAACTAAAGTGAGGATTGTTCAAAACTTAGCCAAAGAAAACTGAAATGCACTTCACGTTTTTATTGTTTTAAATTTATTTCTGGGATAGGGAGGCTCAGGATAGGAAAAAGGATGGGACATTAAAATTCTGATATTTTTATTAATCATTTGATACAGTTATCTGATATATCATATGTCCCGTAATGCCTCACCCACCAAAAAAAATTCACATGCACATCAATTTATTGAACTATTATTTCTCTAAAAATAAATAAAAGTGGAAACAATTTTTATATATGATAATTATTTTTCAAACTAAATTATTATTATTATTATTATTATTATTATTATTATTATTATTATTATTATTATTATTATTATTATTATTAAAGAGAACATCATATTTAATTATTTATCACTTCTACAACTGCTACTTCCTTTTTATTTTACGCCTAATGTCAGATGCTTTTGAAGTTCGACCAATTGAAATTTAAATTTATCATACCATCAAGCTTTCAATTTGCTTTTGAAGTTCGACTAATTGAAATTTAAATTTATCATACCATCATGCTTTCAATTATTGATTCTTATCTACATCTAAAATTGACAAATTCTATATATACACATTAATTTCTCACATCTTGTCTATCCACAATTAAATTAAATTAAATATCATTTCATGAATAATTTCTATGTAATCATTCAAGTTTGTAATTAGCGGTAAATCCAATTACTATCATAAATACATCACTATTCCACGTTGAGTTATATGAAAATATAAATAATGAAACGTCTTCATCGACAATGACCCTTAACCTTCCAAGCTAAAGAAATACATAACCCGTATATCATTTAATTAATTAAATCGATATATATTGATATTTTATCAGTTAAGAAATGAAACTTTAGTTCTATTCAACCTTATATTTTTCTGAAAGAACTCGAATTTTCTTAACAAGAATATGATTAGTATCAAACGTTATTAAACAACTGCATGTTAGCTCAAAAGCGGATTCAGGATTTCAAGTCTCTGGGTATCGCCAAGTAGGTTCATCGATTAAATCAATTTTAGGCTTCAGTTGAATTATTCGTCTTTTCGGTCTATGACAAATATGAACAATAATAAGATGACAATTTATGTATTATATATACTACAAATTATTTGTGCATGAGTCATGCTAATCTTCTCCACATTGTTTCAATTTTATCAGATGTCTCCAACGGAGCAAAAGTTTATCGTTTTAATTTAGATGCTCTTGTTGAAAGTCGAATTCAAGACCGACAACGGAAGATTTTATCTCACGTAATATTTGGGGAAAGTCATTTTAGCTCAATTGATTGACTATTTGAACTCTCACCTTACCATTTTCCCTTCCCTTCCCTACCTCCATATATAAATACAAATTTGCACTCCACATTTGATTGAGATCATAAAGTAAACAAAGTTAAAACTTTCAAATTATACTATTAAATATCATAAATATTCATCATTCATTTATAATTGTGCTCGACAAGTTTTCATATTTTGAAAACGATCAATGACGATATCATTGCTTGTATTTACAAATAGATCACGTTTTAAGTAACACGCTAGTCAAATATACTTATAAATTACTACTCCATATTAAGACAACTATTAGAAACAAACAAAAAAAAATACTGTGCCGCTGTCATATTAAGGGAGCAAGTTAAAATTGCAAATTAAAAAACTGTCAGGGCCTCAACGAGCAAGTTAAAATTGCAAATTAAAAAACTGTCACGGCCTCAGCGAGATTCAACCTCGCAACCTCCATGTTAGAAAATGACCCTTAGCCAGCCGCACCACAAGGCCTTTTGGTTCCCTGAGTGGCACGTTTAGTATTTGTAATTATATTGCAGATATATACCTATATATACTAGAGTTTCCGTCGAAGCCCGTGGGTGGCGTGACACCCCACGAACCTTACTAGATCCGCCCTTGCGTTAGCTTGTCGATCGACATTGTAAATTAACAAGACTTAAAATTAAAATCCAATCGTACGTTAATTATTTGTTACGACTATTAATGTTGTTCATTCATATAATAAAGACAATTTTGGTGGCTTCTTCATTGTTTCCCTAGCTAGTAGGGTCGTGATGATGAACAAAGTCATGTGGAGTAAAATAAATGTTATATCTATATATTATCAATAAAACACAAATAAAAGTCAAGGGACATGTCCAACAGGGGCGGCTCTAAAGCCAAATTCGATTGGAAGCCTTAAATTCGAATATATATTTTTTATGAAGTTTATTATAGCCAATTATTTAATTTTCTTGAGACATAGTATTTATAATTTATCGAACTTCTATTACTTCTTTGCTCTTTTATGAAAAGTTTTTATTTTCTACAAGTAATACTCGATATTTTTTTTAAAAAAATACTTCTAACCTATTATTTTTTTAAAAATGAGGCCCCTCAAATTTTGGAGCCTTAGACAATTGCTTTTTTTCCAAAGCTATAGAGCCGCCCCTGATGTGCAATCAAGACACAAATAAAAAAGAGTGTTATATGACAAATTGTATTTCTTCACGTGGAGGATGGCTTATCAACATCCATCGAGTATTATCTAATAAACGAATGAAAATATATGTACTTTTTTTTAATTAAAAAATGAATAAAAAATATTCAATTGAAACACTTTATAATTAGAAATTAGAATGACTTAGTTTGATTAATTAAATGAAATATTCCGACAAATTTAAATAGACATTATATTTTATGAGTATGTTCCACCCAAAACTAATACTACTAGATTGGATAGGCACAAAAGTACATGGAAGTTGCGTCAATTGGAATACTTGTTGAATCATGAAAATTACCGTACGTTGCTATTTTTTTAGGTTCCATTTTTTGTCTTAATTCTACTGTGTTTGCATAGCATGGCATATATGTGACTCCTCGATCAAAAGAGCATGTCAATTATTCTGGGTGTTTATATGCAATTAATATATGGTATCTAGATTATATACAGAGGCAGAGCTAGGTGGGGGTTTGTAACGACCTGATTTTGTCGTTAGGGAAAAGCCAATGGGGAAAAAATTGGGGACATAAAACTTTTGAGTAGTAACTTGGAATTTCCTAGCCTAGTCCAAATTTGGACGAAATCGGAGTCAGGCGAGTCTAGAGAAATCTAGTAAAAATTGGGTGATCTAATTATGATTTTGATCACATGTGTAGATAACTAAGATGTTAGGGAACCCGTATAACTTTACGAAATTGAATTCGGGCGAGTAGAATTCCCGAAAATGATCTTAGCGTGAACGGGTGGTTTTTGAATGTCAAGGATTGAAGGTGTGTTGTGAAATGGGGGCTTGGAATTCAAATTCTAGCATTCTGTCTCCATGCATGCCGATGTAGTAGGATGGATGCCGCTGTAGCGGGACAGACGCGACTTAAGTCAGAAAAAAAACCCCAAAAATGTTTTATTATGCACTTTTCGACTTTAAGAGCTAGGAGACGACCCCAGACGAGTTCTTAAGCATTTTTCACCATTCTTGAGGCTAAAGGTAATGTTTTCACTCCCCAAATCCGTTTTTTGATCCATAGAATGTAAATTCGTAGGTAATTATTGTGGGGGGAAGGGTTTTGATCTGAAACTAATGGTGGAAAAAGCCCTAAATTGGGTATTAGGATCTTGGGTTTGGTCTAGGGTTATTAGGTTTTTTATAATCCGGATAATTAAACCTTTGATTGTTGATCCTTGCGTTAATTGTATATTTTTAGACCACGAACAAGCGAGAAGAATCCGGAAAGGAAGATTCAAGTGCCTTAGGGGATTAAAGCTTGGATTCGAGGTAGGTGATGGTTGTGATTTCATGTTGTGTGATGTATGTTTGTTCTTGCTTTATTGTAATACTTGTATGTATGCGAATGTTGCATTATTGATCACACTAATTGTAAATGAAGATAGATGAATGATGAATGTCATGAATCATGACTTGATTGTATGATTATGAGAATGTACTTTGTGATTGTGATTGTGGCTTGTTGAATGGATCGGGTGTTGCATTCCGACACACTAACTTGGATCGGTTGCCACATTCCGGCATAAACATTAGATTGGTTGCCACGTTCCGGCATAAACATGGGATCAATTGTCACGTTCTGGCATAAACATTGGACCGGGTACCACGTTCCGCTATGCTAACAGTTTGGGTGTGAGTTCCATGAGAGGACCATTGATTTGACATAACTGTACATCTTGATAAATGTGAAATTGTTCGTTGTTCATAAATGATATCGATATTGTGTATATTCGATGTATGCATGTTATTATATTATTGTAATGACTTATGTATGTTGCACTTAATGGGATAGCCACGTGATCCTACCAGTACACTGTGGTTGTGTATTGATACTGCCCTTGCTCTTTCTTTGTTGAGTACAGGGCATCTTTAGGTGGCTGTTGATAGACCTCAGCTAGGTGACTATTGAGCGTGACTGGATTCAAGGGTGAGCCAGTTCTTTCAGGCTGTCATGGATCACTCTTGTTTAAGTCCATTCTTTTCGGACTCAGCCTATTTGTTTAAGGTGTTTGTTTAGTTTCGGGGTTGTACCCCTTGTTCTTAGACTTGTCGTTAATAGAGTTTTGGTACAATGACTTTCAGGTTCTAGGGGTTGTTCTTACGCATTAGTTTGGTTAGTTTTTTTTTTAAAAAAAAACTAAAAGGCCAAAGGGCCAGATTTTATTAATCAAAATAAAAGCAATATACATTAGTTTGGTTAGTTAATTGTTTAAACCCTTGGAGTTTATGGGCACTCTATTTTTATAGTCATTTAAACTTGCTTTCGTAACTTTAAATGCTTAGTTTTTGGTTTAGTTGCTTGGTTTGGGTTGTAGCAGTGGTTCTCCCACCGGAGGGTTAGTATGGGTGCCAATCACGACGGTCTGGGTCGTGACAGGGTTCGTGGATTCAGACGAACCCAATAGCTTTTTCGTAGACTCTGCATTTGTACTAGAAAATTATATATCATAAGCAAATAGCACTAAGACTACAATTAACAGAGATAGAAATAATATCTCTTAAAGAAAATATTCCTGGAATGATTACAAACCTAATAGAAAAAACAGAAAAATTTGACAAAAAAGTAAATCAAAAATACATAAATGAACTTTTAGCAGAAAAATTTGCGAATAGAAGTTCATATAAAAAAGGGAGCCTTGATGAGAAACTCATTCAGGACTTTTTGAAAAAACAAAAAAATGAAAAAATAGAACAGTCTAGAAAAGAGATTCTAGAAACAAACACTGAAAAAGAACAAATCGAAATAGAAGAAGACTCTGAACAAAAGAATGAATGAACTAGATGACCTAGTTTATATGTTTGAAGACCTTGATCTTTCAGATAAAAAATTAAAAGTTCTAATGAACAAAAGAGATACAAGAGGATCCCAAGGAAACTTTGAACAAGGGGAAAGATCTATAAAAGAAGAAATCTCGCAACAAGCAGTTATGGAAAGAAATTTTGCACCTAAAGCAAAAGAGAATAAAGACTTCATGAGTCAATATCATAATAATAATAATAATAATAATAAGTCAAAATATATGCCTAACAGACTCCCAACAGGAGATGTATGAACAACTCAATTCTTAGATCTGAATTGTAAAAGAGAACCAGAAATAGATCTGGATATATGGTCACAAAACATATTTCTCTTCTTCCTACTAGGAAAAGGAATAAATTATACAAATGAAGAAAAATATATCATCATGATAAATACTTTCACAGGAAAAGTAAGCAACTGGTATACAGGATTATTAGATGATGCAAAAGGGATCATCAAAAATAATACCCTAGAAGGATTTTAAAAATCTCTTCAAGAAGGAATAAAAAATCTTGTACAATTCATAGCAAATGAATTTTTAGGTGGTGAAGGAAGTACTTCAAAAAATAGAGAAAAAGTAAGAACAATTGCAAAAGAGCAACTAAAAAAATTGTAAATTTGTAAAATGAGTTATATTCAAGAATACACTTGTGAATTTGAAGAATATTACTATAAAATATTTGATAGTAGCAAGGAGATGCAACCATATCTTGAAAAATATTTTCAAAAATTACCAGGCTTTTAGGCTAAATATTTTAGAGAAGAATATGCAAAAGAGAAAATAGAAGGAGATACTCTTGGACAAAGAATATCCTTTCTAAATAACATGCTTGAACAACTCTGTATGACACATAACATACAAAGGAAAACCAAAAGAATCAACACCCAAATATATTGTTTGGATACAAATGCAGCAACCCAATGGGGATGCAATGAAAAAACATATAAAAGAAGAAAAAAACTAAAGAAGAGTTTAATCAAACGAAAAAATATATAAAAAAAAACTATATACCTAACAAAGGGTATTATAGAATGAAGAATAACTATAAAAGAACAAAACCCATAGAAAAATGTAAATGCTATAACTGTGGAGAAGAATGACACAAAAGTTACGAATGTAACAAGAAAAAAGTACGAATATCAAAAATTGATAGAATAGAAATTGATTCAGATTTAGAATCTGTAAAATCAATAAAAAGTGATGACTTCTATGAAAAACTATATGACGAATATTCAACCAGCTCAGAAGAATCTGTATAAATGAGTAAGGAAATACAAAAAAAGAAGACAATTCAATTCAAATCTTAGAAGCTGAAGAATATCAAAGGGGACACGCCCTAAAAGCAACTTTCGATGGAGAGTTATTAAGGAAAATTAAAGGATTACAATTAAATCTCAAAACTGGAGATAACATATTTAACAAAATGCAAAGAATGTTTGCAAGAAACAAAATATCATATCATGAATATCAGGAAGTAGAAGGTGATAGAAATTACCCAAACTACAGGAAGACATAAATTAAATCTTTTAACCAAACCTATGATTGAACAAATTCTTAGGAAAATTCCTGAAAAGTAAAGAAAGAAAATGAATTATGTCCATTTAGGAGGTATTCAAATCCTAGTCAAATCGACTTTTAAAGAAGGGATCAATTGCGCTATTGTCATCAATCTTTCAGATGAAAGGTTTATCAATGTCAGAGAAGGAAATCTTGGTATAGTTGAAGGTAACTTAGCTTATACCAAGCTCTTATTTACGAACTATCCAAAGTATTGCATTTCACTTAAAGATGCAGACTTTAATGATGCATTAAGCTTGCATTTTCAGGTCAAAAGAAAAGACCTATTTAAACCAGGTAATCATATTATGAGAATCTATTATCAAGCTCTATATACAGTTACTAACTCCAACTATGGTAGTATCTATAAAAATAAAGGAATGATTAAGATAGATCAAGAATGTGCTGAAATAACAAGAATTGTTGAAACAGAAATTCAACAAGCACAAATTCCAGAAGAATACGAAATTCATTTTGGAAAAACACAAGAAATAGGAAGTCCTAGTAGAAATCCAAGACTTTCATTAGAATATGGGAGAAATACCATAAGGAAAATTATATCCAATAGATATTCTAAAAGAATTATTGAACTCACTAATATCAATAATATTGCTAGTATTGCAAGAAGAATCTATAATGTAACAGAATGAAAAAAAACAAGAAATCTTGTTACAAACTGGTACAACAACAAATCATGTCAAAGGCATTTTATTGAATGGATTACCAATATATGAAACAGATTTCCGGAAGTCCACAGAAAAATTATTGCTAATTGACCGAAGTGAGAAGCAAAAATATTCTGATAAAGACGTTCCTCAGTAATATCATCATGACTCTCGAAGTCATGTGCGGTAGCAATACCAAACCAAATATGACGAGTAGTGGGGTCTTGAGCTAAGCCTTGGCTAAACCTTGGAAATCGTAATGCCATAATGCTTTTCAAATCCTCCTAGCCATTATCCTACTGCAATAATTCTTGCTAAGAAGAATGCCCATGTTGTGGCAATTCCACCCAGAAGGTAATGGGTTACTCCTACAGCACGTCCTTGTATAATGCTCAAGGCTCTCGGCTGAGTAGCAATATACCTACAAAACCTTTGAAGAAAATAACTATAGCTGTCAGAATATGGAAGACTTACCAATACAATTAGATACTATAAGAAAAACAGTTCCCTGTTATATTACAAATCACGAAAGTGATCATAATCTAATCTTAGGAAATTTGTTCCTTAATAGTCTAGAAGACTATAGTATAGGAAAAAATGGAATAGAAATAAGTTATAAAAATGAAACTTGTTTTTACCAAAAAATGCCTAAAGAAACATCCTTAAGGTATCTGTTTTCATAGAAATAACCTTCTATGATACGAAATTAACAACATGTTGTCAAATTGACAATGGATCTGAAGCTAGTTTAGCAAAATCATTTTTAATAAATAATTGGGATACCAATAAAAACAACATATCAATGATTGGTATTATAGGTAACAAAGAAAGACTATCACAGTCAAAACAAAAGGTAGAAATAATTTTGGGATAAAAAATTGTTTCTATAAATAAAATATTTGCCTATGATAAATTAGAAACATATTTATTATTGGGTAATGATTTTCTCCAACAATTTCAGGATTATCATCAGACCTTATATATGATAAGCCTTAAAACACCTTGTGGACATTTTATTAAAGTCCCAAGAAAACAAAATCCTTATAGTCTTGAAAAGGATAAGGAAAATTATAAGAGAAAATACTTAGAAAATCTAAGAAAAATATCTTGTAAATGTTTAAATTTGGAACAGATTAAAGAAAATCTACAAAAATCTTATGGCGAAAATCCATTAGAAAAATGGGAAAAGAACCAAGAAAGGGCAGCCTTAACATTAAAGGACCTAGCATCATCATTAGAGTAAAACATATGCTCTATAACGAAAATGATAAAATTTAGTTTAAATTCAACTCAAAGAATTAATCAACCTAAAATTAATTAGGATGAGTAAAAGTCATCATAGCAGTCCAACATTTATGGTAAGAAACCATGCTGAGATAAAAAAAGGAAAAGCTCGAATGGTTATAAACTATAAATAGCTAAATAAAAATTGCATATTTGATGGATATTTTATCCCTAATAAAAATAATCTAATAAACCTTGCAAAAGGAAAAAATTATTTTTCAAAATTCGACTGTAAAAGTGGATTTTGGCAGATAAAATTAGCAGAAGAATCCCTTCCGCTAACAACATTTAGTACGCCTAACGGACACCACGAATGGATAGTTATGCCGTTCGGATTGAAAAATGCTCCACAAATTTTTCAAAGAAAAATGGATAAAATATTTTCTGAAAAGGAATTTTTAATCGTCTATATCAATGATATACTAATATGCTCCAACACATACCAAGAGCATCTAACACACCTAAAAGAATTTTCAGAAATATGATTGAAAAATGGAATTATTTTAAGCCAGAAAAAGGCAGGAATAAATAAAAATGAAATAGAATTCTTAGGAATGATTATTTCAAAAAATGGAATCGAATTACAAACACACATCTCAAAAAAGATTGTAGAATTTCCTGATAAATTGGTAACCAAACAGGAAATACAAAAAAATTTAGGATGTGTAAACTATGCAGGTGAATTTATTCCGGATCTAGCAAAAAAGAGAAATGTCCTGCAAAAATTAATAAGAAAGTCCAATAGACTAGGATGGATTGAAGAGCACACTCAGTGTGTTAAACAACTGAAAGAAGAATACTCGAAGTTGCCAAAACTTAGATTACCAGAAGAAAATGATAATCTGGTATTACAAACTGATGCTTCTGACTATCATTGGGGAGCATTATTACAAACTAGTTTAAATGAAATATGCAAGTACACAAGTGGTACATTTAATGAAGCAGAAACAAGATATTCCACCAATGAAAAGGAATTATTAGCCATTGTTAGAGGAATTAGAAAATTTTCAGCTTTCCTTTTACCTAAACAATTTGTTATTAGAACTGATAACACGCAGGTATCAAGACTGATATCAAACAAACTTCCATCAGAACCGCAATACAAAAGATTGCATAGGTGGCAGGTTTTATTATCATTCTATTCTTTTAAGATATAACATATTAAAAGAGTTGATCTCTTGCATATTTTCTCTCAAGAAACGTTCAATATGGACAATCAAACACAAATCCCGGTGAACAGGATCTATGAAATAATGCAACATGTGGAACAGTCTATAGATGACAAAAGCCACAAGTTATTTAAAATTCGAGATGAATTAGCAAGCTTGTCTGAGCAAGCAAGAATGATGCAGTACATGATAAATCAACTCAGTACTAAACAAGCAGAAAACATGAGTGAATTTTTACTCTTGTGTGAACATTTGGATACTTGTCCAAAACGGAATTCAAATCCAAAAGGGAATATTACTCCCAACAAAGTGGCAGGAGATGTCCCACTAGCACCTAGTGCCAAAAACATCTCGACGGTATTCACGAATATGCCGAAACCTAAGTCTAAGGACAAAGGTAAAAGCCGAGCAAATGAAATGCTAGTTCTTCAAAAAAAGAAAAAAACACCTCATCAGTAAAAACTGAAAAAATTATCTCTGGGAAACCAGAAAGTAGCACTAATAGAGTTCCTTCTGGAACCAAAGTTTTTTCTTCTTTTCAGGTTGACAAATAACATCCCAAAGAAGAAGAGTATCTTGCATTCACAAAACAAATCTATAATCTTCCAGAAACATGCGGAGAAACATTCAGAGTTTTAGGAACAACTAGTTTGTTTTCAAGAATTTCGATATTCCCTAACGGATCACCGGGTTTTACAACCCAATTATTTGAATTTGGATACCTTGATCGGGTTTATGCTAAGCCAGACTTACAGGAATTATCCAAATTACCAACACAACTGATAAGTTCAGTAAAGAATTATGCATAAGGCGATGGTGTTTATTGCAGGTTCTTCAACATTTCTATGGAAAGTAAGGATTTGCAATTATATTTTCCAACAATCAGTTACTTAACAGTGGAAAAATTAAAAGAGTTTAATATCAAAGCCACTAGAGTTGATAAGAAACTTCCATATTTGAACAAAAAGTGGATACAAACTTGACGAGCTTTAGGAATAAAAACGTTATACTTTATTCTTAAACGTTTTTATAATGAAGATTACAAAGTCTTAGACAATGATCATGATTGGGTTTTAATGACAAAAGGAAAGTCCAAATCCAAAACATTAAAGGAAAAAATCATTGATATTGAGCTTCACCAACTTAAAGCAACCGAAGAGACCTGGAAGCTTGCCTGCAAGTTTCTTGATCATAAACACTCGGTACAGGGAGACGGATCTGAATAAAATCTCAAAAGAGAAACAACAGCTGTAAAGGACAACAATGTAAACAATCAGAGACAAAGGAAAAAAGTAAGCGCTTACGTCATGAAGAAAGAGACGGAGGAATCTTATCTCTTAACGACTTTATCTCTGTAGTAAAAAAGAGACATCACATCTGGTCAGCCATTTTTATCTTCACAAAAATGATTGAAGGACGAACAAAAGAATAATGAAAGTTTTTAGGGAAGTCCCTGCAAAATCAAATTGTAATAATTAATCCCTTCTTATATCTATAAAAGGAGATAGAAACTACACTTGAAGGGCAGACTACATTTTCTTTGAAAACACCCATTAGAGAAAAATGTTAGGTACCCGAAGGAGAGAGTAGAAACTTCTCCCGCCTGGGAAAAGTATTTCTTAGTATGTTTAAGTATATATAAAATATATATTGTTTGTATGTGATAATACTATTATGAAATAAACAGTTTGGTTTATAGATCTCTCTTCTTTAAATTCCATGAAAAGTCGTAAGTGAAGATTGTGATCTTCAGCCCTAGGGAGGAACAGTAGGGAAGTAGCCGTGAGACTGAGGTCGTGAAGGCGAAAAATTGTTCATAGCCTAAAGGAGAACTGTTGCGGTGGTGATAAGGACTATTCATTGAACAAAAAGAAGAAAGGTATACACGTTAAACTTTGTATTTCATAATAATATTTTTAGAAACAAACTATATTCATATTTTATTATACACTTAAACTTAAAAAGAATATACTTAGTACCTATAGGGAAATCATAACTATTGATTGATCTAAACAGTATCTGGTTATAATACATGCTTATAGCATATAAAAATGTTAAAAGATATTTAATATCATTTACATATTGTAAGAAGAAGAGCGTGGAAACACCGCTTAGCATTATATCATTTTGATAAAGCAATTCCAGAAATGAAACAAACATAATTGCATGCCAGCTTAAGATCTACAAAGCTCATTGTAGCTATACATGAAATGAAAATACATAGAATTCAAGAATATTTTGAATATAAATCTGCTAAAGAAATTTTAGACAGAAATGTTTTATATACAGCATAATCATGCAATTGAAATTCCGCAACCTTGTCTGTGACAGCACGACCCAAATGACATCAGAGCCAATGAAGATAAATAAACTTATTCAAGTTTACTTTAAATGAATAATCCTACATGGTATTTTGAAGAAAGAACCTTAGTGACAATATTAAAGGTAATCAAACTAAATAGAGATCTAAAAGAAAAAATCCTTCAAATACTCATTGAAGAGCAATTTGAGGAAGAATTTCCAATAGCAATTTGTGGGTTCGTGGATGTCCACTACACCAAGAAGTTACTCTTACTAATTATCTTCCTCCTTTATATTCATGATTAATGTCATGTTTATGACAAACCTTCTGTATGTCTTTTTCTAACACTATAAATAGAGGCATAAGGGTTCATATTGCTGACACTTGAGATTTGGGGGATACTTGAATACTTGGAAAAATAAGAAAAACTTTTTTTTCTTGTCTCCTTATTTCTATTACTCTCATCTTCTATATTTCTTGTCTTATTTTGCTTTAATTTTACAACAAAAAAAGAATTTACTAATCATGACTATATACACGAGTCAACATTAAGGGGAGGTTGGGGGGGGGGGGGGTCGGACTTCTACGTGTTAATTTTTTTCATAAGTACGATCGGTCAATATTTTTGTAAAACACAAGAAAACAAGTTTCTAAAAAAAAAAGTAGTGAAAAAATTATAATGTCACACATAGTTGTGTCTTTCCCATCCTTCAACACACATCATCTTCACCTTCATTTTCATAGTCCCCATATGCATCATTCTACATTCATATGCACTACTCTCACATTTCATAATATTTATTCAGATTATATATAAATACATTTAACATAATAATATGTTTTACCTTCATACTAAACACAAATAAATAGAAACTCACCTATTTTTCAAAAAATATTTAGGATCCAATATGCATACAAGACTTGTTTTCCAATCGACTCTTCCTCTATTGTGAATAAAGCACAAATAAAGTGAAGGGACATGTGCAATCTAGACACAAATCAAAAGGCGTTACTATATGACCAATAATATTTCTCCTATGAGAAACTCTTCACGTGGAGGATGACTTATCATTTATCAAATCACACTTATATATGAATTAATTATATTATATACTTTTTTAGCCACTATTATTACGGAAAATCAGCAAGTTAATTAATCATATAAAAGGCTCCTTCGTCTTTTCTCTCTTTTTCCTTTTTTTGGGTTAAAATGCAAGATAAATCAAATCTAACCCGATTGAAAATGGTTTAAAATAGTCCTTCGTTTGGCATGGACGAATTACTCCTTCTGTTTCAATTTATGTGTCACACTTTTTTTAAAAAAAATGATTAAAAAAGTCATTTTCTTATAATTTAAAATTTCTTGTTTCCCCCTAATCAAATACTCAGATACATAAATACCTATAATTTGTTTTAGTGCACAAATTTTAAAAATCTTCTTTTTTTTTACTTAGATTTTATTTCAAATATCTGTTAAATTAGGTTTTGAGCCTAACTCACACCTCAAAAGCTAGCTCTAAGGGATGAGGATTATCCAAGCCTTATAAGGAGTCTATTCATATCATTAACCGTCAATATGAGACTTTTTATCATTTTTTAACAATATTAATGATTCAACGTAAATTAAGACAGAAAGAATAATACATTAAGTGAGTTATATTTATGGAGGATCAAAAAGTGAGACGTACATTAATTATTATAACGACTTCCCTTTATATTTCTTGAAGTGACAACGACTATACATATGTATAGTTACTCTATAAGCAAATTAAAGTTTGTAGGAAGTTTCTGAATTAGAATATTGATTTTGAGCTTGACAAAATCATGGATGACTCATAAAACTATTTTTATTTTGAGTTTAGTGAATAAGGATAAGTGTAATTTAGGGCAAAACATAAGCACTTTCGTCTGCAATTTGTCTTACCAAACTATATTGAAAATGAAGGAATTTTAAGGGCAAAACAACAACAAGATGTGTATCTTATAATTTGCGGTGAAAATATTAGTGATTGATTTTGCAGTCGAAAAAAATTGCTCCAGAGCTCTCTTTGAATCACTAGGAAATCAAGGTTGTTCTTGTTCACAAATTAAGAGTCTCCTTAGTGTGTAGATTAATTTGTATAACAAACTTTTCTTTATGTTTCTTTACTTTTTTTTGCCTTTCTTATGTTCTTCCCTTTTTCTTTTTATGTTTCCACGTATGAAAAAAATTACTCCCACTAGTACCCTTTTAAAGGGAGGTTAAACAGTTACAGAGTAATTGTTTCCTCTTATCTTTTAAAAAGTATTATCTATTTAATTAATTAATTGAATCGGATATGACAAAAATGAATTGGACCGGACAGAATCGGATCGAATTAAATTGGTCCACATAGGCGATCCACGATCAATAATTTACTGTATAAACTAGATATAGTATATTCTATCTAAAAGAAGTGTACATATTTTATGCAAATATATTACTACTTATTATTGTTAGACCATAAAGCAGTACTAGAAAAATCATTTATCTAAATTCTAAACGAAGTAAGCTCTAGATAAGCTGCTTACGTACTTGTCTTTTCGTGTGATCACTATATAAAGTATACAAACGTACGGATGGATATATAAAATTCATTTATTTAAATTTGAAAATTTGAATTTTTAAAGTTGAATTATGTATGGATATGTATTTTACTTGAAAAAAGTTAAATTTTGAATAAAAGATGAAATTTCTCACAAAAATTGGCTCAATGAAAATATTTTTAAAATGAGTTTTCAAAATCTAGTTAAATTTTATGGTCAAACAAATATTTATATAAAAAAGATTTAAATATAATAAAAATATATATGACCAAATGCTAGTAAAATATTAGCTCTCCCTAATTATATATTATTGGGGTTCTGTTATACTTGAATAAAAAAGGTTTTGGCCCAATTTATCATTAAGATTGTGGGATCGAATCATCAATAGATCAAAAAGATGAGAGTTTTTAGATACTTAAGTCAATACTCTCTCCGTTTCATTTTACTTGGCTCTTATATCATAAATAAAAGTTACATCTTATTTGTTCATTTTATACAATCAAGAGTGTTGTATTACTTTTCTTATCATACTTTATTTATTAAATTGCTACATAAAATAATACTAAACAAATTTAGAGTTATAGAACATTATTAATAAAGTCAATTTAGTTAAATACATTCTTAATTAATTTTTTCTTAAAAAATATGTTAGATCAAATAATATAAAACGAAAGGAAATAATATATCAGAAAAAAATAACCAAAAAGGTAACATTATTATTGTGTCAACATCACTCTTCAATTCCCCAGCTAACACTTGCCCTTTCCATGTCATATGAAAAAGATGGGAATAAATGTGAGTCCATCCCATATTCTCATGGGCATTACTTTTAATCAACTATGTTCTTAGTATAGCATATTTATGTAAAAAAATTATTTATAATTTTGGGTTTTGGTAGAGAAAAAATACTTATTTAATTTTTAATTAGAGATTATGAATTTAAGTTCTAAAATGAAAAAGACTCCGGTGTAAGAGAGTGCTTACCTTTTAATAGCAGACCATAAACGGCATGAATATTAAGATTTATTGAGGTTTTAAAATGAATATCAAATACTTAGTGGAAAATTAAAAGGCAGGAACAAAGCTATAGCTACTTACGGTTCAGCAAATCCATTTGATTGAAATTTTATATTTCTCTTATTATGAAATTCTTTCAATATAAATTATTGATTTATTAAAATAAATAACTTGAAAAACAAAAATTTTCAAACTCATAAACTTCAGATCATGATTCCACTTCCGTTAATACTTAATAGGGCAAGTTGGCATGATAATTGAAAATCACTATATATATATATATATTGACCGACTATGAAAGTATTATGACGCTTGCAAATTTTGGAATTAGAACATGGGGATAAATTATATTAATAGACTAAACATGGACAAAAAGAATTACATAGAATTTACGTCAATTGGAACACTTTCTATAATGGTGAAAATTGACATTGCTATTTTTTTATTTTTTTTTGGTCCTATTTAAAACTTTAAGGTCGTCTATTAAAGGGTATACCTCTATATCTATATCAACCATGGCATGTGACTCATTAATCAATGAATATACCAAATATTCTTGCACTTAATTATATGGGGTCATTTTCAAAAAATAGAAAGTTAGGTTACTGGCATTTACCATTCAAATAATAAGGTACTCTCTGTGTCTCAAATCATCTATCGTAATTTTAAAAATTTATACGTCATTGAATCCTAAGAGCAGGCCCCATTATCCCCCACTTAAGTTCAACCCACAAGCACAGCATGTCGCTGTAGACAAACTTGATTTGGAAATTTAGCAACACACTGCTGTCACATTCAAAAACGAAACTCCTAGTCATTACCTTCTTGGAGGAGGGGGCCGGGGTACAACAATCCTCCTATGTCTAGGGTACGAATTTGAGGCTTCAGATTAAGAATATTGTAGCAGTTTTACTATCGTATCATAACTTAATCGTCTATTTTACTTGTTTATACATTTTGATTTGACACTTTTAATGACAATTATATTATATTACTCTTAATTATTATAAGTCATTTTATTTATTGAGAAATGAATTGAAAATAATTTACAAGAATTTAATAATAAGGGTAAAATAGGTATAAATTACACATTAATATCAACAAACACAGAGGAAAATTCTTACTCTTGGGGCTAAGATGCTAATTTTGTTGTGTAAAGAGTAATGAGAGGAGAGTCTTGATCTTTTCTTGTTCTACCCTTCAAATTATGAGATTGAAACATCGCTTTATGCAGCAACAGAGACAAGATCTCTGTATGTTCATAGATTTTCGAGAGACTAAGTCCTTAAGAAGGGAGAAAGGAAGCGATTACTCCTCAAAAACGTGCAACCAATCTTTCCTTTCTAATACGAGCATCTTCTCTTAGTTTTATTCCTTCCGCAGTTATTATTCCCATCCCGCGGCAAATCATTCCTATTTTCTTAACTTGTATAAGTAAAATTGAATATTTATTTTTAGTATAATAAACAAATAAAAGTGGACAGAGGGAGCATATATATTTTAAGCAAGTATAATATAATTTATTATATCATATGACTTCTTATAATATAAATTATTTCAAGATGTTATTTTACAAAATGATTTTTATTGAAACTGAAATTAATAAATTATAACTACACGTAACAACTGAAATTTCAAGGAAAGATCGCAATTTTTGTTTTCCAATTACTGTAATAGACATATCCTTTTTGTCGATCAATAGGCGTTACAAACCTACAAATAACAACGCACATTTTATCTCAGACTTAATCTTCGTCTATTTTAATTTCTACGTTATCATTAATCTAGGGATTATTCTATTTCATCTTTTATATGAAATAAAATAATCTAAAATTTATTATTTCAAGGTGATTTAGTCAAACGATTCTAAGTATACCATAATTATAATACCTTCAAAATTAATCCATCCACTTAAAATTTTGAGTAAAATGTATTCCGACTGTTCTGTTGTGTTAAAAATCGAGATAATTTAGATATGTTTTTATTCCTCCACTCGTATAGTTTTCGTTTGACGAGACTCTTAAAGTGTCAGAGTTATATTGTTATAATTTGTTGCCACTCCTAGACAGCTCAAATTATTGAAGTATGTATCAAATTTAATGTAGAAGAAACATTATTGGACAGGTGTTCCAATTTTATAAGCAAATCCCTCTAAAAACTTTTTTTTTTGGCTACCACCAACACCAAAATTGCCGGATGAATTATTTGAAATAGCTTAATTTTATCCTTTGTTAATTATAATGTCGATTTAAAAAGGTCTTATGAAACAATAATATAGTACATGTTGTTAAACTAAAGCAAAATAAGATAAGAAATATAGAAGATGAAAGCAATAGAAATTGAAAGACAAGAGATGAGAGCTTTTTTTATTCTTCAAAGTATTCAAGTGTGTACAATATGAACACTTATGCCTCTATTTATAATGTAACATAGAGGCATATAAAAGGTTAGTCATAAACATGACATTGCCACGAAGATAATGGGGGAAGTTATGGAAGTGAAAGGTTACAAGAATAATGGTTATAAAGATAGAGGTTATGGAGGTTATGGTTATTTTCATAATGGAGGAAAGTAATGTAGTAACTTCTTGGTGTAGTGGACATCCACACTATATTATTTTATAACACTCTCCCTTGGATGTTCATAGATAATATGCCTCGTTAAAACCTTACCAGGAAAAAACCCTGTGGGAAAAATCCTAGTGAAGGAAAAAGAGTACACATATCTTTTAATACACTTGAATGTTGCCTCGTTAAAAACCTTACCAGGAAAATCCATTTGGGACAAAATCATAGTTAAGGAAAAGAGTACAACGCGTATATTTCTCCCCCTGATAAAAACTTTACTTGATATCTCGGAGACCATGCATTCCAATCTTATATCACAACTTCTCAAATATTGATGTTGGCAATCCTTAGTGAATAAGTTTACAAGATTATCACTTGAACGAGCCTTTGAACGTCTATGTCACCATTTTGTTGAAGATCATGTGTGAAAAAAAACTTTTGATGAAATATGTTTTGTCCGATCTCCTTTGATTGTATATTCCCTTCAATTGAGCTATATATTATTTTCGTATATGGTGGCTGGAATATCCTTTGCCAAAGGAAAATCACATATTTTCTGAATATGATAGATTATGATTCCAACCAAACACACTCCCGACTTACTTCATAGATTAATATTATTTCTACATGATTTGAAGGAGTGGTTACCAATGTTTGATTCTTTGAATGCCAAGATATTGTTGTGCCTCCATATGTAAACAAATAGCCCATTTGATCATCTCAATTTTATTGAAGCTCTTCTTTTCTTCTCAAAGAAAATCACACATTTTCTATGTGTTGAGTCACTTGCTTTGTTAGTTTCTTGTCATAACTTGTATGATAATATGACAACCCTTTCACATAACTTTCGTTATGTGTATCAAATAATCTTCTAGCATTTGCATAACCAACAATCTATAAGTGCACCAATGCACTAATACATGGCATTTTAAATCATTTTTATGAGATCAAAAAGATTCTTTCTCTGTGTTAAGCAGTCTCAAAACCATTGCGTACTCAATGAAATTGCTTTAAGACCTTTTAAATCCTTCAAGGATTTTCATATAATCTTCACCATCTAGTTAGACATGATATCATTCATTATACATATTCAAGTATTTAATCTATTGCCAGACTGAAATAAGTCTCATTGCATCCATCACTGGAGAACATATCTCCATTTAATAATGTCAGGACTTCTGTGAAAATCCTTTATGCCACGAGGCACAAACCGTACTTTATATCTTACGGTTATAATTTCACACAATGATTCATTTGAAGCCCACTGACATATATTTTGATCTATGAACTACAAGTTCAAAAACATCACTTTTCTAAGTGAAGCAAAATATACTTGAATAGTGCATTTTATTTGGCGAATCATTTATCTGTTAGACAGATTCGAATTTAAGATCCTTGTAATCACTTATAGCATTCAGTGCTACTTCATATCAAAGATATTGTCGACGGTCATTCGACTCGATTCCAATATGACATAACTTATTGAGATCTCTTTATTTTTCATCATTTTCAGGTACCTGAACCTTTGTCAAGGTTTTATGAAGTGTTATGTCATAGTGCTCTTTCAAGCACTTACCTCATTATCATGACCATTTTGATAATTTGTTCCTCTCCTTTCACAAGGAGTTTTATGTTTGGAATCGATTGGTCTATCACGCTTCTGGCGTACCATACACTCTGTCCTTCAAGGACTATTTATTGGAGCATTTGCAGCTTAATTACAATATTGGGTCAGCAAATACATTTGACAAATTATTTGCAACATTTTACAAATGAATTATCTCTTGAACTTCAAGTTCACATTTTTTTAACGAGGATCTAGATAATTCACCCACACATAATCTCAGCTGTTGAACATATCTCCCCCTAATGTTAGGAAATCTAACATTTATCCCCAACCTCATTTGGGGATCCATCTTTGTGCGTGGTGAAGCAATAAAATCATATGTGCACACATCAAATTTTTAGATGGAAATTATTTGGTTCCTGACCCTGAACCAATTGTGATGGGAGAACCTTGTTGGATTGATGCATACATGTTAAATAAACTCATCTCATACCAAATTTTATTTGGGCGAATTGTTCTCATAATCAATGGTCTAGCTATAATTTGAGGCATACAATTTCTGCTAAACCAACCAACATTATCAACATAATTTTATAGTTTGGAACTGTGCTCTTAATTTAATAATTCGAGCAAACAACCTTACAAAAACCAATTTGTAAGTTGATATAAATGCACATGTGACCACACCATAGATGTATCTATTAAATCATAATAGTAAGCGGTCCACATGGCAAGTGAACGGGCCCATATTCACCTTTCTATATGTTCCAAATAATTTCAGGGGATACCTCTGCACCTTAGTTGATACAATTATCATTTTATCATGAGAACAAGCAACACAAGAGAATTCTTGAAGAATCTTTTATTTCTTCAAACATATAGTCACGTGAATTCTCAATTTCTTTTGCATCACATCTAAACCAGAATGGTCAACCGGTTATGCCAACTGATATTTATTCTAGTAAACTTCTAGTTTACTTTTGCATGTGATTCCTTCATCATGCCCATATCTTTATACAACAAACAAGAGAAAGACGGGTAACCTTTTATGTAAATGTTCATAACCCGCTTTGATTGTAGTAATTTGAAGATATTTAATCTTTCAATAATTTATAATCTCAATATAACAATTTTTCTTTTCAATTCCTCCGAAACTTAAAAAGTTTCTTTTGAGACTTACTACGACTTCAATATTACGAACTATTTGATTTTCTGGATAGTAACAAATTAGTCCTTTCGAAACTTTCAATTAATTTTGTGTACTGCCACAAATTTCACAACACCATTCTTATGGTGACCATCTCCTTCAAGGAGAAAATTATTAGTATTATCATGGTTAAAATTATTACTGGAAGACTTATTTCTTGACAACCAATGACAAATTTGTGTTGCCACACAATAACATTTATTTTGGTCATGACCACAACCTTTATAGGAAAGAATTATTTCTTTCTTTTGTCCTCCAATAGTTCATAATAAAACATACCACAATATTTGTGTAGTACTCAAAGTATATGACCATTTATGTCAATATATATATATATATATATATATATATATTTCAATGTCTCAAACCTCCCGTGGAGGTGAGATGTGGTATTTATCCACCTATACATGAACATGTCCTTATCCATACGAACACAAGTCACATTCTCTTCAAGAAATGACAATAACCATTTGTACATGCTCCACAAGTTTTTATTAGTCATACTTTGACATTATTAAATTTATTTGACCCACCTCAACATCACTTTAAAAGTACTAAATGTACTATCACTTTGTATTTCTTTATTTTGATAGAGGATTGAAAAAACTTTCAAATTGGGTTGCACCAACTCAATGTGCCCAATAACTTTTCATATCACATTGATGGTCAAAACTTATCTTCACATTTGAAGGACCTTCTTAAGAACCCATAATGTTCTTCCTTTTAATTATCACAATTGACCATTAACATTTTACCACACTCATATTCATACATTTAACCACTTATCATTTTCAGACACATTATGTCTTGCTACCACATTCACATAAAAGAATGGAGTAAATCAATTGGACAAATTTCATGACTTTTATCAAGAGCATATCAATTTGCTCAGTCATCATTACATCGTCATTATTTTACGTTGGGACATGAAGCCAACGTCTTACCCATAAAAAGGCATTTTATGTCATTATTTGTTGGGACCCAACCCAACATTTTATTATACATGATGCACCAAGACTCTCACCTGATGTATTACCCTCTTGGTGCGATAGGACTTGAATCCTTCGGCTTACCCTCAATCAATACTAAAGCAAAATAAGACAAGAAATATAGAAGATAAAAGCAATAGAAATAGGGATACAAAGATGAGAGCTTTTCTTATTCTTCAAAGTATTCAAGTGTGTACAATATGAACACTTATGCCTCTATTTATAGTGTAACATAGAGGCATACAAAAGGTTAGTCATAAACATGACATTAACATGAATATAATGGGGGAGGTTATGGAAGTAAAAGGTTACAAGAATAATGGTTATAAAGATGGAGGTTATGGAGGTTATGGTTATTTTCATAATGGAGAAAAGTAATGTAATAACTTCTTGATGTAGTGGACATCCACACTATATTATTTTATAACAGTACAACTTATTTTTAAAGCCTTCCAATTATAAAATTATTATTATTATACGTTTTATGTAGTTTATGTTACTTTGTTAAATTTTATTTAAGGAAGAGTTGAAGAAATATGAATATCCATATTTTTAACCAAATCATGTAATTTGACTCTTGGCCTTTCATTTTCTTAGGACGGTGGACTATTTTTATCGACTCTTGGAGCATACATGCATGTACACCAGTCCACTATTTTATTATATTTTATTGATTCAATTAATTTAAATTGATGATGTATACTATTCATATAAGAGAATGTGTTTGCTATCAAAATTTTGCGATTTTCTTGATAAGTCTAGTATTTTGTTACGAAATAAAACTTGCTTTTATAGATTTAGATAGGGGTGCACAAAATCGAACCGAAAACTAAATTAAACTGCAAATCGAGTCAAACCGGAAAAAAAAACCCCGACTAGTGGTTTGGTTTGACTTGGTTTGGTATTGAAAAAAAAAACTTGACTATATTTGGGTTGGTTTGGTTTTAACTAAAAAAAACCAACCCGAGACCAACCCAACCTGACATTATATATGTAATTTTAAAATTTTATTTTATACATAAAAATATTTACTTTGATATAATTTTCAAATATTTCTTATACTATTTCATAGTTTTTATCTTTTAATATATTATTTCAAGTTTAAAACATAAAATTCGAAATGGTTCAATAAAGATTATAGTTCATAGATGTTGATAATTATAATAAAACTTAAATCAAAATCAAATTAATACTAATGCAAAAAGAAAATCAATTCAACACTAAGAATGACAATAATATTGAATATTTGTTCTTTAGT
>JAJOOR010006741.1:0-42774 GCA_036250505.1 Solanum acaule | reverse complement strand
CTTAGTTATTACTTCGCACCAATCAACACTAGCCTATTAGATAGTATCACACTAAATCTATGTTGATAATTCTTTTCTTGTTGATTACCTCCTTGGTCCGGCAAGTAGCAACAAGGCAAGTTCTAACGCGTGCACTCGTTAAAAAAGACTTCTAAACGAAAGAATTATCAATGCATGCAAAACACTATTCAAGAATTACTTATTTACTATTCATACTTTGTTAATCGCTCATGGATCCCACAACCCTAGGTTTGAAGTTTAGTTACCCATAATAGCAAGAACACAATTCATAATGTTAGATGAAGAAATCATGAACTTACGTAAAGAGAATAATAAACCCAAATATTCAACTTGAATTGCAAAGCCAAAATCTTCAAAACGAACTTAGGAAATCAATAATTGTTAGGTTTTCCAATTAATCTCCAAAGTCACAAAGTAAAACTATAATAATAATGTCTAACCCCTAAAAACGAGGTTTGCATGCCCCATTTATAGAAAACAAATCCTAAATTAAAAGGGAAACAAATTAAGGAAAGTTTGTTCAGGTACGCGTCTTCATTCCACGAGACTGACTTACGGACCGTCGATGGATCTACGGTCCGTAAGTCCATTCCGTCAGCCAGGACTTAGAAAATATTTCAGCTTTCAAAAATCAGCTTCTCTGAAGCAAACGACGTACTAGTAGTACGGACCGTAGATCGATCTACGGTCCGTCAATCCCCTCCGTAGCTCCACACTTAGAATCTTCAAAAATCAGGTACTGGAACCCTCGCAATATCAATCTACGGACCGTCAATGGTCACCGTGGTTCCACACTTGGTCAGATTTCCCTGATTTGTCTTTCATACCTTGCCTGCTGATCTACGGTCATCACGTACGTACCGTAAATGGACCTACGGTCCATAGATCACCTCCGTGAATGCCCTTTTTCTGCATTTCTTTCAGCTGTCTCTATACTTCCGCTCCTGAACATCTTTCCTGCAAAATATGATCAAAACACATAAAAACCAATATAAAAAGGCCCTAGACACACACAACTTGTAAGTGAAATGTATTAGAAATACCGTAAACTCACGGTATATCACTTATCATAGTCTATTGCCTTTCATACTCTGTACATTATTTTGTATTGACGCCCCATTGCCTTGGGGGCGCTGCATTCATGCATGCAGGTCCTGACAGACGACTGAGTATACCTCCTCAGCAGCAGGATTGACTTTTATCCGGTTGGCTAGCCCCTTTCCTCCGAAGCTGCCAGAGCTGGAAGGTTTGTTACCCTTTGTTGTATATATCTTTATGGGTAGGTTGGGGCCTGTCCCGCTAATCTGTACTACTTTTAGAGGCTTGCAGACTAGTGTGTGGGGATGTATAGCTACGTTATGACCATACTGGCCTATGTTGCTGGTTTGCTGAAGCTTGTGAGCTATTTGATGTATTGTATTGATATGTACCTGCTTTTAGTTTTGGTATAGATATCATGGTGGCCTCGACGGCCCAATCAGGACTTCTGTGCTAGTTGGCTATTTATTTATATGATCTCCTGGGAGTAACTGTTTCTTTTATAGATCAGTTGATAGGGGCCTTGCCGGCCGATGGCTTAGTTTTAAGCCGAGATATACTTGTTTGATTTCTTGATTACGTGTGGCTGTCATGCGCTAGTAGCAAATGGTTCAGTAGGGTTGGCTCGGGCCTGAGGTTTGGCATTAGGAGCCAGTTGCACCCCTCGAGTTTGGGGCATGACATGGTTGTTGTGAGAGATGGTTTTGGTTTTCATTGCTTAAATTGTTTCTCATAGTTAAAGCTCTCCCTTTTGGATTTCTTGGAAGGTTAAAGACTTTGTTGTATTTTTTGGGAGTGAGTTTGTTGTCACTTGTGCTAGTTAAGCTTTATTTGGTGTTGCAATAAAGCTATTTAGGTTTTTGATGTTTGTGCTTTGTTTTGGTTTTGCAATGGGGCAGCTTTCTTCCCAGGATATTTTGTCCCTGCTTGAGTATATACAGGTCCAACTAGTTATGTATTGCAGTCATGGAATGAGGAATGGATTATACGGGTTATACCATAAAGGGGTCGGGGCATTGGGTTTATGTAAATCGTAAAGTGTAGGCTACATCTGCAGATATACAATCATCATGTATAACTTATGTCTAAAATACTCCAACTTATTATATCATCAGATAAATAGTAATTTACAACAAATAGGCAATGAAGCCAGATGCCTGTTCTATATAATTTGCATATATTGATTTGGATTGGTTGGCTTATAGTGAATGCTCTCCAATTATGCATTTCCACAACTTTATTGTTATGGATTGGGTTGACTTACTGTGAATTTGAGCATATTAAATACATGATTTATTTCACTAACTTATAATTTTATTTTGAATGTGCAGGAAAATGTCGGTAATTGAATTTGAATAGTGGCTAGAAGTAAACTCGATCTTATGTAGTGAACGATGAAGAGTTTTTGTATTATTATCATATATGTTTGAATGCATTTGGTTTTGTGGAATTTATTAATAGTAGAGATCTTTAAGCAATCACTTTCTAAGTATTGGTTGTACAAGACATGTTTCTCGAAGTCTATTTTAAATATATAGCTTCGATTTAATTATTAGCTAATTTTGTGCTTTAGGTCACTTGTATATTTAATTATGTGATTATTGAATATATGCGAGTAAAAATTATTATTTTTAAAAATAAAAAATTGTGGCTATAAAATTCTATACAACATTGCCACACTTCAAAAGTGTTGCTGTAAGACGTTATCTTGTACATAAGAAAAGTTACACTTTATAAGTGTTGTTCCAGATGAGATATAAAAGGCAACACTTTTTAAGTGTGACCAATGACAAAAAAAAAGGCAACACTTTTAAGTGTAGTATAATAAAAAAAAAGTGTTGCTAATGAATCGGTACAAAGCGTGCCCTTATACCTCTTTGGCCACGATTTATAACTATAGCTGTGATGGCAACATTTAAAAAGTGTGGCCTAATGTCAAAGGTTACACTTCTTTAGGTCACCCCCTAAAAAGTGTTGCTTAAAGTTCAAAAGTGTAGGCTACACTTTACTGGTCTGGCTAAAATCCTAAAATGTTGTAGTGGATGGTTGTCGGTTAGAGAAACTCCCACAACATTATTTTGTATCTTTATATACATCAGATATATTTGTATTTTCATATACAAGCAGAGTTCATATTGTATCTTTGCATACATACATAGTTGTTATTGTATTTATAAATACACAGAGTTGACATCATGTTTTTAAACAACTTTTCTTTATATGGCACTTGTTTTAAACTACATTATATTGAAATGAGTTTAGTTAAGTATTCAAGAGTTCAAAAGAGCCAAGGTAAGTGTTTCTATCAGAATCTCTTTCAAGCCTATGTTGTTGTAGCATTCCAACTCGCATACTCGTACATTCAATGTACTGATGCCAGTTGGCCTGCATCGTCTTATGATGCAGACACAGGTAACTAGGATCAGCATTCCAGTGCACCGTTGATCCAGTGAGCAGTTCAGAGTCAGTCGGTGAGCCTCCTTGCATTCCGGAGGATCTATTTTCATTTCTTTCTAGTTAGTTCATTAGGATGTTGTGGGGTTTGTCCCAACATCCATCTCGGTTGTTTTAGAGGCTTCATAGACAGTCAGATGTTAGTCCTTTGAGTCTTTTCATTATCATTTCTTATTATTAAGATTTGGGTTGCCACTTTTGGCCAAGTTGAATGTTTAATCTTTAAAACATTCTCAGTTATTTTATTATCCAATTCAGTTAAGTTCATTGATCATTATAGATATGAATATTGTCTTCCGCTAAGTTAAGTAAGCCAGACCAAGGGTTCACTTGGGGCCAGCAATGACTTTCGAGTGCCAGTCCCGTCCAGGGTGTAGGCTCGGGGAGTGACAGTTTCATAATATAGGTTCTGATGCATCTCATCAGATCCGCAATTAGTACAGGTGCCCTTCAGCTTGCACACTGTTGGTAGGTCCTCATATTTTGGGGACATACATTTTATGTCTTTTGTTCAATTAATACTATCATCCAGTTTCAGACAATTTAGAGTTAGTTAGGCACTTGTCCTAGCAACTCACTATGACTTAAAGACTTTCAGACGGACAACTAGATTTCCACTTATGTTCTTATGTGTCAGATCATTCCATTGATATGATAGCTACTTGAGACTTTATTCCACTTTCCATTTATTTCTATTATGTATACTATCTTAATGTTATGCTATGTCAGGGGCGGCTCTAAGGCTTGGTCAGTGAGGCCATTGCCTTAGGCCTCAAAAATTTGAAGGCCCCAAATTTGTTTAGATTATTATTATTAATTTTATTATATATTAATATAATTTATATAAATAAAATTGTTAGTGTATATTTTTAATTATTATTTGTTTGAGAGTATTTTTTACCAATAAATTCATAAATTCTCATAATCTTTTTACTCATTATTTGATATATTTGTTTTAACTTCCAATTTTAAATTTTATCCTTTTTATATAGGAACTAAGTTATATGTATTGATAACATAATGATTTTTTTTCAATCTTTTCTTGAACTACGTGAACACAAAAATGTTCATGCACAAGTTTCCTTTTCGTTTTAATTTAATATATTATATGAAATTTTTTATAATTTGTTTTAGATATTCACCAATGAGTGCTACTTAATGGAATAAATTATATCATTTAAAAATAAGTATATCATTTAAATTGATCAGAAATTTGAATATTTTTGTTACTATCCATGCTCAAAACTTCAATTATCAAGTTATGTATGTTCTTTTCTTTTTCATATCTGTGATGATAGCCAAATTAAAATTTTAATTTGAGTTTTGAAGCTTATCATCGATAATCCATCAATTTTATTTTTTGTACTCTTCTTGCTTTTTTTTTTTTTTTGTGTGAACTTTGATATTTTTTTGTCTTACATGATTAATCTATTGTGTAGAAAATCGATTTTCTTGTTAGTGTATAAATTTTATAAAATAAATTTAAGGGCCTCTTAATATGATTTTGACTTAGGTCACGTAATTTGTTGAGCCGCCCCTGTGCTATGCCATATGGTTAGCTTGGGGTCAATCATGACTCTAGCATGTCACATCTAGGAATAGTCTTGAATCGTAATATTATTTTAGTAGGAACTTAATTAATTATCTAGATAAAAAAAATTGATTTATATATGAAGATATTTTAACGGTAAAGACCCATGTTATCCATCTTGCGAAATCACATCTGTTTCCAACAGATAATTAAATATAAAAGGTAATGAAGTAAAAAGTTTATTGTGCACAAAACACAAAGAGGGTGAAGTAAGATTAACGTTGTTTTTATTATAATATAAAATTAGTTTTAGAGAAAACATGATATATTCAAAGTAGCGAACCCATCGCCTACTGCAGCGCGGTCGTCTCTACAGCCCATGCAAATTTCAATTTACAAGACTTATTTTTCATATGTTTTCTTACTTTCCCATTAATACCACATTCAATTTTTTGTTCCCATATTTTATTTTTTAATCTGTTTCAAAATAATTAAATTATTGGATGTTTCACACCATTTGAGAAAAGAAGATTGGAACACAAATTAAACATTACTTTTCGTTTTTACCCTTATTAAGTACTCCCTCTGTCCCTAATTATTTGTCCACTTTAGAATTGACACACCCATTAAGAAAACAATAATTGACATAGTGAGTTTACCATTTTACCCTTATTAATTATGAAGTAAATGAATTAAAAACTTAAGATTTTCAAGAAGTTCTACCTTTTTCAAAGTAATTAATTGAGGGTATAATAGGTAAAAAAAATTTATCCTTTCTTTGATTTGTCAAAATGGATAAGTAATTAAGGACAACTAAAAAAATAAAAATGGACAAGTAATTAGGGACAGAGGGAGTATTGTCAAATTAATCTTTAGAACAACAAAACATTAATCATAATAACTAATTTCAATTCTAAATAATTAAAAAATGTCTTGAACTCATTGCATAGTAAATAATTCAAAGTAGTTAAAGTTTCTTGAACTATCACATAGAAAATCTAAATGAAGGGTAAATGGAAGAATATTCTAAAAGTAGTCTTGAAGATTGAACAATTAAGTTAATTTTAAATATGAAAAATGTCTCAACAATTCGATTATTTTGAAATGGAGGAGTATCACTTTTATATAATTACAAATAACTTAACTTTAAAATCCTCTTTCTGGCCATAATAAAATGATTTATAGTCACATAAATAATCAGATATTTTAAATAATAAATTTTAAAAATCTTCTTTTATTTGTTAAATTTTATGTCAAGTCAAATCATATCACATGAATTAATACGAAGAGGATAGTTTATTTAAATTATATATATATATTGATCGTATATATGTGTTTTTACACGATCGATATGTTTTTACTTGTTGTAACCAGTCACCTACCATAATTTACCGGATATCAAGTTATGCTTTCTCCAAATATTACCTTTCATAGTACACAAATTTTAACGGTAAAAGTTAAACTTCACTGTAAATTTAACTTTTTTTTAGATGACGATCGTGCTACTTATGATATTCTTTAAGGTAATAGATTAGTACTCCTCTGTCCAATAATATTTGTCTACTAGTTAAATATAATAAATACAATGTAATAGATAAATAACTATATTTAATGATAAAGATAAATTAGGAATTCAAGTGTAAAATTATTCATTGATTTCATAAAGTGGACAAATATTGTTAAAACATCCCAAAATATTATAGTGAACAATTATTATTGGACGGAGAGTATAAAAGTATTTACACTTTGTGTCTTCAACTTCCTTTGAGTTCACACATTTATCTCAGAATCCCCATAATTAGTAATTGTTTAAGGACAAAAAGGTGCACAACAACTTTTGCAGCCAGAAGCAAACATCCCCTATTTTCTTTCACTAGTAGCCTACTCTTTAATCTTTATGCATGTTAGAAGACAGTTGTACGATGCAAATGGTGTTTTGTGTTTCCTTTTACTGTGAAGTCTTACTGTGAAGTCTAAGTTAAATTAGTTGACCAAATTTTCAAATTGGTCCATAATGTTTGTAGTCTGTACGAATTTATTTGATGACTCCTTTCAATGTTTGACAATTTATACAATAAATGGCGCCCTCAACCTTAATGTGAAAAGTATCACTATCTCAACGTTGGAAATTGTTTAATGATTTTCCCTACTAAGTGAATTGAGTTAGCCAAAAGGTTGTAAAGTTGACAATTGGAAACTTTAGGACACCAAAACTTTAGAGTATTTAGGAGTTGATTTCTCAGATGATCATACAACTAATAGTTATTATCTCAAAAAAATATATTTATTAAAAAAATTGAAATATGACTTTTTAAAATAATAACTATTAGTTGATTGATGAGAATCGGACGGAAGAACACTAATCCCACTTGCCATAATACTAGAAGATGTGCTCATTTATCAACTTGATCAGCTATGTATAAACTCTTTTACAAGTACATATTCTAGTCAACAGAAGTTGCTACTGTTCATTTACTTGCTTTCATACTTGCAATTAGATAATAATAAAACTACAATTTTTTTTAATTTTTTTTTAAGAAAGCTGCCTAAACATTCTCATTTGGAAAAAATTGATAACTCTCTCTGTCAAACAATAGTTATTCATTATATTAAAAATAGTTATCTAATAATATTTGTAAAGTTTAAAAAATCAAGAGATAATTTATCTTTTGTGTCTAATTTACCCATGCTATTAAATACTCCCTCCGTCCAATAATAGTTGTCCATTATACTAAAAATAGTTATCCAATAATATTTGTCCAATTTAGAAAATCAAAAGATAATTTACTTTTTGTGTCTATTTTACCATTGCAATTAAATATTATTTATCATCTAACACATTTCTCAAATCATTAAATTTAACAAAGTCAAAGGATAAAATAGTAATATTACCCTTATTATTTATTGTTTCTTAAGGGGTGTGCCAAGTCAATGGTGGACAACTATTGTTGGACAAAGGGAGTAATAAAATGTCACGCCCTGACCCTACACCCTAGACGTGGCCGACACTCGAGAACCATTTCTGGTCCCCAAGCGAACCCTTGGACTGACTAACTACTTAGCGGAAGACTTACTCAAGAGATAATAAGCTTTAAAATAAAATTTAGAACATTTAAACTCAAAGTAAATACTCAACTTAGACTGTTTGTAAAATACTCAAAGACATAAATATAATAGTTTGCAAAAGCATCTCAAGGAAAAGTAAATACTGAGAGACTCCTCAACTCTATATATCTATGAAACCTCTATTACTCAAGATGAATGTCGGGACAAGACCCACGACATCTCAAGACAACTGACTAGAAAATAACTGTGAAGTCCCCTAAAATGCAAGTAGGCTCACCCAAGCTATCTGAAGTGTAAAGTGATCACAACGAAGCGTCTGTTGATGATCCTGAACACTTGTATTTGCATCATAAAAATATGCAGGTCGAATGACATCAGTACATTGAATGTACGAGTATGTAATATAGCCAAAACGAAATAACTGAATGACAATGTTGTAATAGATAAAATATACTCAAGCTGAATGTAAAGAAATAAATGAGTTAAATCATTTAAAGCTTTACAAAATACTTACTCATCTTTGAACTCAATATAATAAGAGTTATATGAAAATACACTATAACTTTATTAGGAGATTCTCTAACTGACAACCATCGCTATGAGCTATGTGATGATACAACGTCTTGTCCACGTTGCTAGAACTATCCTACTATCATGCCGGGGTATAGAACCTCTCAACTAAGTGGATCCAATAAGCTTTGCCCGAAGGCACTAAGGATTCATCTAAAAAGTATGATCATGTACCCATGTTCCCAAGAATTGAATGAATACTCAAGAATAAGGTTCATGCTGAAAAATAGGCATGAACAATCAACTTAATAATCGCAATACACAATGTATGGCAATTCAATGATTAGAAATAGAAATTTAATAATCAGCAACTTAAGAACTCAATATCAACTTATCTCAAGAATATTCAAATCTAAGGATAGAACCCTAGATTACTCTTTTACTGATTTGAAAGTAGATGTAGGGCGTGGAGATGAACTAGTCAAACACTATGATAACATTGCATACTTGAAAGATGAAGTTCTTGGCGAAATCGACAAAACTCAAAGAACGCTCGAACCCTAGAATTTCTCCTCTTGGAACCTTGCTCTAATGACTTGAATTGTTAATGAATGTAAGAGAATTGATAAACACTTTCTAAGCCCTTAATTAGGTGTAAAACGTCGTGGTTTAGGCTTATAATAGGGGTTAAAACGACATAGTTTAAGTACCAAATGTATATGAAAAAGATCAAAACGGTCCCAACTTAAAAAACTGACGAGGTGCCCTGAAAGGGAGATTTCACGGACAGTTTAAGGCTCCACGGTACGTGAAAAACTTCACTAGTAGTATAGCCGTCCGTGAAACTTCAACTATCTGACAGGGCTTCACTAAAAAGAGCATAACATTTTACCCCAAACTCGAAATGAGGCAAACTTGGTGGTGTTGGAAAGAAAACTCAAAGACCTTTAATTTGATAGGTTATGGGTCACATAATTCGTTATGGTCTGAGAGATATAATCATTTTAAGTTGATTTGAAACTTAAAAGCTAATGGGTGACTTATACAGACCTTTAAACGGATCATACAAGCCACCACGGGCTATCTAGCGTCCCGTCCAGGTGACCCCACCTTGGAAGCCCTAAACGGTTGACCACCTAGTCCTAAACGGGTCGTGGACTCCTAAACGGTTCGTATAGGGATCCGTGAAGGGTATATGGTCTATTTTGGGTTCGTGGACTTGCCCCTTAACCCTCTTTAGCCTTTCTCAAAGTTTGATGTATTACACGAATGATTCAAATATTAAGAGTAGAGTTGCAAGGTGTTATACAATGATTCAGGTCATAACTTAGAAATTTTCTGTAACACCTCGAAATTTGGAAAAGGGAGAAAATAAAATTTTGGGTTGTAGGCTATCTCTACGATTCCCATATATTGACCGTAGAAGCTTCTACAAGCAGTAGATGACAGCCGTATGAAGTGGGAAAATAATTTTTTTCAAAACAAGTCCCAATATCCTTTTTAAGGTTTACTAGGATTGTCCGTCATTCTATGTACGAGTCGTAGATAGGTCTCGTAGGTGACTGCCAGACTTAGTATTTTAAAGCTTAAAGTTGATTTCTACGGTTGACATGTACGGATCGTAGGAAGACCTACGAACCAAACATGGGTTTCGTCAAAGATAGGTGATTTTTAAGGTCCTAGAACTCGGTCTACGGTTGACCAGTGCGAACCGTAGAAAGTTCTATGGTCTGTAGGTTTGAACCGTAGGTTGAGTCAACAATTATTTTAAGAGGCTTCTGGGTCTTTTTCCTAATTATTTAGCAAGACCTGATATCACTCATGCTGTGAATTAAGCAAGCCAGGTTATGCAAAGTCCAAACATTGAACATCTTCAATGAGTAAAAAAGATTCTCAGATACATCAAAGGTACTCTACATTTTGGACTTAGAAATTATTTCACAATCACATTGTAGGTTCTATGGATATTCAAATGCTGATTGGGGAGGTACCACTACTAGGAAATCAACTACAAACTATTACATCTATCTAGGTGCAAAATGTATTTCTTAGACTTTCAAGAAACATACCACAATAGCTCGATCGAGTGCTGAAGCTGAGTATAGAGCACTAGCCTCCACTGCATCAGAAATGACATGGATCATGTATCTACCTCATGATCTTGGTGTGTTCCTCTGATCTGTTCCTACACTGTATTGTAAACTTGAGTGCCTTGTACATGACAGTTAATCCAGTTATGAATACTAGAACCAAACATGTTTAAATGGACTATCATTTTGTTCGTGAGAAGGTGGCCAGAGGACAACTTCTTACTCAGTTTGTGAGGTCTAACCATCACCTAGCTGAAATTCATACCAAAGCATTGACAAAACAAGTATTTGTTGTATTTCACAGCAATCTAGGAGTTATAGTTCCTCCTCTCACTAGTTTGAGGGGAAGTGTTGAAGATGAAGGAAGCTGATGATTGGAACATGTCAAAGGAACATATCCAAGGAAGTTGACTGTCGTGTTCACTGTTGTAGAGTTAGAGTCACAGAAGGACTATACTACTAAATCCTAACTTATGTACGATTAAGCTGTTGTATCATGTATGGGGCTAAAGTCGACTAGGATAAGGTGTTTTAGTTATAGTAGTAATACTACTCATGTAAATTATATATTTGTATTGTAGTAGGACTCCTAGTGTAGCTAGTATAAGACTCTTCTCCTATATAAGGAACATGTACTCAACAGTTTTATTCATCAATACAATCCTTGATTTCTTTAAACTTTATGTGAGAATTCTAAACATACCGTCAATTCCTATTCCGTAAGTTTGCACAAAAGATTTATATTGTATCTACCGCAATATTAACGTAAGATAAGATGTGTTGCTTTGTAATGGATGTAAAAACTAAATTGACGGTTGCGACGTATTTCATTTTATCAATTGAGTCTACCTGCAAGTATCACAAAAAATGACATCTGCTTCTCTCTGTTTGCTCCTCCTTTGCATATGGTTATAAATTACCTCAATAAAGATGAAATTATTACTAAATATAAAATATTTTGGAACAGTTAAACAAAAAGTGTTAAATGAATTGAAATTTTGTTTACCTGGTGTCTGGAGCCCTGATCGGTGTGAATTTTCTCCATATCCAAAGCTCGATAAGGGTGAAATAGTCTCACCACTGCAACATAATCCATGTTGTGAGTTATTTTGGTACTGAGGGAGGGAAGTGAAGAAGAGTGAGTAAAAATAAATTATTTGTCATAGACAATAAATGAATGCTTTGAAATCTGAAAAAGGATAGCTCAAGTTTAGGGCTGTCTCAGACCAGCACCCGACATTTGTGCTATAAATAATCACTAACTTATGACTAGTACAACACCCTAGCCATTTTTCAATGAGCAGCTTTGAGTCACAAACTAGGCAAGAATGTTTAAACAAAAGAATTACTACAAAATACTATGATCACATGAGCAGTAGATCATCATCATGTAATGATCCACCAGCAGTAACAGTCGTCGTTGAAGGGCGTTCGATTTGCCAGATGATAAGTCTTCACAAGCTTGGTAGCTATCAAAGCCTTGCTAAAGCACTTAAGCAGATGTTTGTAGATAGTGGTGACATTATTGAGTGTTCACACAATAATAATAATAATGTTGATCTTTCAAATGCTCTTCCTGGTCATCTTATTGCTTATGAAGATATCGAAAATGACCTCCTCCTTGTTGGTGATCTAAATTGGAAGTAAGTAATCTAACTCAACACACACCAACGTATATAAACACTTTAGCGGCAATTACTTAACAAAAATAGTTTAATTATCGTCAAATATATTTTTTTACTGGCAATTAACAATCTTTGTAAATATCCTTAAAGTGTATAGTGACATTAAATCTAATGACAATTAACTCATATCGGTAAAGACTTTAGCAATCTCGGTAAAAATGCATATTTATTGACCCAAAAATTTGTTTTAGTTGTAGTGCTATCATTTCACTTTCAGATCGACATACTATTATACTAAAACTAGGTGAAAGATGATTTTAAAAGTTTTATGAAAATTTTGGTAATTTTAGACCACCCAAAGATGTATAAAACATTATCTTCGGGTAAGAGAAATGTGGTGATGAAGCATAAACTTTACCATTATTTGTCTTACTTTTGTTTTTATATACTTTTACAAGAATGTTCTTTCTTTTTAATTTCAATTTTTTTCGTAACATATTAAATGCCATTAGATTAAAAGATATTTTAGTAATTTTACACCCCTTTAATTTAAATCATAAGATTTAAACATCTTATTTGCATTTTTAAATTCTGCATCAAATTAAACTAGACTAACAAATTAAAATGGTAAGCGGATATACTTTGTCAGATTTACTTTTAGAGAAGAATTTTCCATATTCTGGAATGAAAGCAATTAAATTTTTATATAAAATATATAATGAAAGCAATTAAATTTTTATATAAAATAGGTATATATGCATGTTGTGCGTTTGTGTAATTTCGAATCATGTTGTGCATGAGCAGACTCTGTAAAATCCAGTATAAGTGAACTAGATAAAACGAAATCACATACCTAAATCTGCCATAAAATGAGTGTAGAGAAAATATTTAACCTACTCTTTGAATTTTATCCAGAGATTTCGTGAAGGTGGCTAAAAGAATACGAATTTTGCCGGCGAAGCCAAATTCACGCAACGGAAGAGTGGAGAATAATATTTAATATATTTTCTTTTCTTTTCTTTTTCTTTTATGTGTAATTTCCTTGGTACAAAGTTTTGCTTGTTTTGTGTAACAAATTATGTTCTCTTTTCTTCAATTTAGGGTCCGTTTGGTCATGTGATATGAAATTATAATTTAAAATTATGTGATGAAATAATTGAGATAAAGTTGAAATTTTATTTGGATACCTACTTAATGTTTAGCTTAATACAAAGGAGTAGGGACAAATAGTAATTACTAATTTATTTAAAATGCCAGCTTGATTTTTATTTATATTTTTGTCTATGATTTTATATTATGAATAATATTTTTTAAGTTCGAGAACTTTTAATATCGTACGTTATTCCAAAACTTGTTGCTTTCACGCAAGCCTCAAATCGTCTTTCATTTTAATTTACCACCTACAACACTTTACTTCGTTTTGTAGATTATACATCACAACTATGTCATATAGAGTTTATATATTCTCGTTACAAAATGGTTTCAATATACCTCTATCGTTATAAAAATGACTTATGTATATTTCTACCGTTACAAAAGTGACTCACATATACTTTAATTTTAGGCTGAACCCATCGATAGCCCCCTAAAGTTAGCATCAATTTTCACTTAGACACCTCAACTAGGCTTTGTTCATTTTAGATACTTCATGTTGAGTCCTGCTGTGTCATTTTGACACTTTTTGCTGACTTGACATATTGTGTGTGCTGCACCCATTTTGAGCGCGTGAGGGGTTTTATTTTTGGATTTTTTTAAATTTTGTTCCTTCTTCTTCACTTTTTAGCCCTACCACTTATTCCACCTTCCACCATGAAAAATCATGATAAAAAACCTTACAAAATATGAAAAAATAAAATAAAAAACTATCACACTAATTTTAAAAACATTTATAAGAACAAAATTTGTAAAAATCATCACACTAATTTTGAAAAGATTTTTTAGAACAAGACACACATTTTTTTTTCCAAAAAAGTAGAAGAAGAATGTCATATATGATTTTCAAAATCAAATTCACAACCAAAGAAAGAAAAAAACCTAAAATCTAATGATTTTTTTTTAAAAAAATTTGGAAGAAAAACCAAAAAATGACTGTAGGGTTGGGGAGGCAAAAGGGACGTAAGGCGGATGGGGTAGGGGTGGGGTAATGTAAGGTGGGGTGCGATGGTAGAAAATAGGTAATTTTATTTATTTATTTTAGCTGAAAAATTAGTTGCTTTTTAATAATTTATTTTAAAATTATTTTTTTTACACTCAAATGTCACATGTCAACTTTTAATCAGTCATCATGTCATGTCATCAATAAATGTATTACACACACTTTGTAATTTTAGCTGATTGTCAAAAAGGTGTCAAAATGACACAACGGACCCCTACTTGAGATGTTTAAAATGAACAAAGCCTACTTGAGGTGTCTAAGTGAAAATTGGTGCCAACTTTAGGGGGCTGCCGATGGGTTCAGCCTTAATTTTATCTAATGGAAGGAAAAAAAATAATTGATTTTTAAATTAAAATTTTTTAATGTAGGAGTATATATGATCCTTTTTACCCATAATTGTTTTTGACTTCTTTGATTATCATTATTTGAGTTTCTTATTTTTATTTTATTTTTTTCTTTCAATCTTTCGTTGAAAGTATGAGAAATAAATTAAAGATGAATGGAAAAAGGGAAAACGTCAGAAAAAAATATAAAATTATCTTTTTGCAGCTATATTGTAATTTTTTTTGTATCTTTAAAATAATTTGGGGCATATATGATAAATTTTACAAGAAAGTTAATGAGAAAATAAATTAGACCATCAAAATAATAAATCCAAATTAGTCGTGGAATCAAAGAAGCAATATATATACATGTGAGAAAAATCAAATATACCCCCACATGAATATCTTTTTAATAAAAAATATAAAAAGTAATAATTTTATTACTTCCTTTAGAAGAAAATGATAAATCTGAACCATTTGTGTGACAAGATGGATATATATGAGTTACTTTTATAAGAGGTATATCAACTTTAAATAACAAAGTTGAGAGAGATGGAAAACTATTATTAACAAAACGCTCTTTAAGAAAAACCCTACCGCCGTCAACCCTACTCTGCCTAAATTCCGGTAACCATGGCCGCCACGACCACTGGTCAACCTCCTCCTAAGGTAGGCCTGCCAATTCCTTTGTCGGGACTCATGTATGCTGATTCACTAAGACCAAAAACATCCCACATCAAACCTATACCGTTAAAATTGATTACATACCTGCAAGGAGAACCACAAGTAATATGGGAGTAGGAAGAGGTCAATCAGATGATTGTCAATGAAAATCTGGAGTATGTAGTAATTGGGAAGTTCTCGTATGGCTGGCCAGACATACAAGATCTGAGAAAACTCATTCCTAAACAATGTGAATTAAAGGGAGAATACAATATCAGACTTTTGAGTAATCAACATGTTTTTGTTAGGGCTACATTGTTAGATGACTATGTTCATCTTCTATCAAAACCAGTTTTTTACATCACTCATAGGAATTGGTCCATTCCGATGTGAACATTAAAGTGGTATCCAATGTTTAACCTGGAGGAGACGTCAACAATGATTGCATGTATATCGTTTCCATCACTTCCACCAATTTTTTTTGGAAAAAAAGTAGTACTCTTTCTAGCAGCAGCAGTGGGGAAACTCTTACAGGTGGACATGGAAACCAGGAATCAGACGAGACCAAGTTGTGCAAGAGTTAAAGTGGAGGTAGATTTACTAAAGGAGTTCCGGAAACAGATTAAAATTTGAATGAGGATGAAGAATGAGGAAGTGCATCAACATCAAATATGATTATGTTCCAAAGTACTGTCAGACTTGTATGATTCAGGAGCACAATGAACAACAATGTTATGTTGTACATCCACAATTGCATCCAAACAAGGAGAAATCAAGACAGGAAGACGACAAGAAGAAAGAAGGAAATCGTCACAAGGAAGATAACATAGGGAAAGACACATCAGGGAAGGAAGGATAAAGACAAAACGTGAGAAAAAAAATGATGAGTTTATGGAACAGAGGCACAAAATATGGAGAGGAGGAAGGACTAAGGAACCAGAGAAAGTCTAGAACAAAGAGGGAATAATTACAGGAAACAAGTTTAACATGCTGGCCTTAGAAACCAGGAGCCGGAGAAAGATTTGGAAAAGAAACTGGTGAAAGAAAATGAAGCAGAGATGGAGACTGGACAGTCCAAATATATCTCCACTGAGCTATGAAAGAGTATTAACAAAGAGAAGTTGCACAAAGCACACAGTCCACACAAGCGCAATGAAACAATTGATTTGGGAAGCAAATCAAACAGAGATCATATAGCAAGCACAAAAGGGAGCAGGACTGATCAAAAGGAAGAGAGTAACTATAAGGTGTTGCATGAAGGCACAATGAAGAAGAATTTACATAAAAAATTAATGGTGGGGAGAGCACACATCTGGGAGGGGGAGACAGTGCAACCACACCAAGAAACTTGTTTGAAACAAGTTTAGGGGAGGTGAGAGACAATTTCTTTGAATAAGAAGAAATAGCAAAAGGACCGAATTTAATAGAGGAAGAAGTGACACAACAAAGAAAGGACACTGAAGAGGACGAGGACATGTAGTATAATATTCAACAAATCAACAAAGCAGGAGACTTATCCCCAAGGCATACCAACAGTCTGAAAAATAAGGCACGAAAATGCAGACCAGTAATTCTGTTACAGGTCAAGAAAAGGAGCAAGGATAGGGGATCCAACAATGATCAATGACTGAAAAAAATGAGCTTTTGGAATATCAGGTCTATTAATACTCAAAAATCAAAAATCATAAATCATTTGAGAGATTAATGGACTTGCATAAAAGACATCATTATTCATTTATAACATTGATGAAACCATTGCAAATGTCATTAGAGCTAGATAAATATAGCAGGAAGTTAGGCTTCGACAAGGCTGGAGTAAATTGTATAGAAAAAATTGGTATTTTTGGAAATATGAATGGGAAGGTAGAGTTATTTTGGACACACTGCATCAAGTTACCATCCAATTCAGAAACAATATTAAGGAGTTTATCATTTCAGCGGTAAATGTTAGGTGCAATGCATTAGAAAGATTGGAGATGTGGATGAATTGGAAAGCATATAAGAGAGAGTGCACTGTCCTTGGGTCATTGTCGGAGATTTTAATGTTATTTTAAATGGAGAAGGGTCTAAAATACCCCTCAAGTATTTGAATTGGTACAAAACTACCCTCCATCTACCTATCGGCCCTAAAATACCCCTGACATCCACCTTTTGGCTCTAAAATACCCTCGATGTACAGGACAGTCTAACCTATTTAATAATTACTTTAATAATGAAGCCGTGGATTTTGCAACATTCATTAGTAGTGGTGCCCTATCTGAAGTGAGAATTTCATGCTGTAAATATACATTGTGGAATGACGGGATTGAGGAGGCTTGCATATTTAAAAGACTTGATAGGATTTTGGTGAATCAAGAATTTATGAATTTATTCCCATCCTCAAAGGTTCAGCATCTCATCAGACAAGGGTAGATCGAGACTTGTAGCTTGATTCTTTACTCATTCCATACTGGGAAGAATTGCAGAAAATCATTCGATAACACTTCTTCCTATTTCTTTCTCAATGATATCCGATGATCAAGACAATTCCCGTCATGCCTCTCTTCATATGATTCGCAACACAAAAGAAGAACCTTCAATTAAGCCTTTCAAATTTTTGAACTTTTGAAGTAAACATAAATAGTTCAAGAAGTTTGTGGAGGACAATTGGAAGATCGATGTTGCTGGAAATCCATTTAATTTCATGGTAAAATGAAGAACGTCAAGAAAACATTGGCAACTTGGAGCAAAGAGGTATTTGACAACATAATTCAACAAATTGCCACAATAGAGGACATTATAAAGGTAAAGGAGTCGCAAATGGAAATACAAGTGTCAGCAAGTAATATGGTTGAATTAAGCAAGGTAGAAGTGGAGTTGAATAAATAACTGAGATTGGAGGAGGAGTTTTGGCGGCAAAAGGCGGGGATGAAGTGGTTCTCAAATGGAGACAGAAACACAAAATTTTTCCTTTCGTATGTTAAGGGGAGATGAATGAAGCATCATATTGAAAAAATGATCACAGAGTAGGGGGTTCTTTTGCATTCAAATGGCGAAATTGGGGGTGTGGCAGTGGAGTACTATAGGAACCAGTTTAAAGATGATAATCTTGGGGATGACTATTGTAATACCTCAAATTTGGAAAGAAGGAAATTGTGGTTTTTAGGCTAGTGTCTGTGTCTACGGGTCCCATCTACGGACTGTAGATGGCAACCATAGGAAATAAGAAAATAAGTTTTTTTCAAAACAAGTCCCAGTACCCTTTTTTACGATTTACCAGGACAGTCTGTCATTCCATGTACAAGTCGTAGATAGGTCTTGTAGGTGACCCCAGACTTAGTGAAATTTTTAAGTTTAAAGTTGATTTCTACGGTTAGCATGTATGGTCCTTAGAAAGACCTACAAGCCGTACATGAGTTCCATCAACAGTTGACCAAATTAAGAGTTTGTGATCCATTTCTACAGTTGACTAGTACAGTCCGTACATCTATAGAACGTAGGTCCAAACCATAAATGATAGGTCAACAATTGTTTTTAAGGGCTTTTAAGTCTTTTCCCTAATTATTTTAACCCAATACTATGTTGTTTTTCCTTCCACCCTAATCCCTATACAACACTTTTAAGCCACAAATTTACCATTTTTCAACTCATTCTTCAATGTCCCTAAAACTAACCAAAGTCATCCTCAAGATCAAGGAAGAAGAATAAGAACTAGGGTTCAAGTACAAGTCTCCAATCCTCCAACATTTGTAGGGTTTTAACAATAAGGTATGATAGGATTCACCTATGGAGTCCTTTCCTCCATAGGGTTCCTAAATTATCCAATTTTACAAGTTAGATTTTCCAATTAAAGTTAGGGTTTTATTCAATCTTCATGTGTTCTTTTCAATTATGACCCAATTGATTGTTTTCTATATTTTTATGCATGAATTGAAGTAATTACATATTTTGAAGTTGCATTCACATGAACTCATGCCTGATCATATGATAAAGCTTATGAACTATGAAAGATGAACATATAGAGATATGCACGATTCTTTATGAAAGTTATATAAATGATTTAAGGTTGCTTTGAGAGTAAATCATTATTGTTGTTGTTGTTGTTCTGAAAGAGTTTCTCACAAAAAAGATTCATAAGGTTGAAAGGTCTTCTCAACTAAGGTGAATCGAGATTAATGAGCTATTCTAAAGGAACTCTAACTTGGATTGACTATTTAGTTGTGCCTTTCCATAGATAATAATATGAATATGATTATTTAGTGAGATTTATTCTTAGCACCGAGTGGACTACTGGCGATTACCCATATTCCATAACTATGTGCCACCATAGGTTTATGTCACGACCCAAGGGTACCCCCCTAGATGTAACATGGTGTAAAGAATCCCAAAGGACTCCATACAAGCAACTTAGCATATCATAACATAAAGTAATAGAACATTAAAGAGTAAAACAATCATTTTAAGTCCAAAACAATTTTATAGAAAAACGGAAGTCTAACTCATGCATCAACATAGCCATCTATTACAATCAAATGAAAGTGGGCCTAGCCCATACAACATATCCAAAATGGAAATACGAAAGAGAAACTAAAATGAGAGTAGTCCGTCCTTGAACCATGAGGACTCACCAAACTCGGCAAGAATCAAAGTCCAAGCTCTAGCCACTAAAATGAGAAACCTGTTTGTCGGACCCTACATTTGGAAAAAAAAAATATAGGCAAGAGTATGCGTTAATACAAAAATGCACTAAGTATAATAGCTACGCATAAAAAAATTCAAAACATACTAAGAAGGACATTTCATTTCATGACATGCAATTGACATTTTAAAACATGATATAAGAAGGTTAGAAAACATAAGTCATAACATTATGGTCAATGCAAGCTAAATCATCTTTAAGTCTTTGAAGACATATGAGATACTTCTTTAAGTAACCTTATTTCATTAATCATCTTGTTGTGGGAAAATTAGCCTCAACCGACATAAAGACCATGTGAGCTAAAACATGATCACCTGGTGTCTCACACACATAAAAGGGTTGTTGTACTTGCCTAAGGTAGAGCCATGAACTTCTAGCTTAAGTGGATCCACTAGCTAAATATCCTACAGGGGCACGAAGTTTATGGGATAAGGAGATTGTTACTAGAAACCCGACCTTTACTAATGGGAGGACTTCCATATATGAGACTTCTTCTAAAAATCCAACCTCTACTAACAAGAGAGCTTCCATCTCAATGTCAATATCCACTCTGTGCTAATCATAATTCCCACAGAATAGTATTTCCTTACTTATTCTCATTATCTGTGGAAAGACATGTCATCTTGTCAATCCAAGCTAGTTCATTAGGATAGCTCTTATTCATTGATTCAATTAGGTGAGAATAACCTTTCAACCTAAGAATCCTTTCTATGTGAGAAAACCTTTCACATCATGGTTACAAGTGTTTTATGAGAATAACCTTTCAACAACACAACAACAACAACAACATTGGCACTTCACTCTCAAAGCACCCTTACAACATTTACATAGTTTCCATAAGATCATGTATAAACTCCTACTTTGCCATTTCAAGGTTCAAAGCTTACTTTCAATCACCAAATCTAGAATTCAAGCATTAGATAGGTATTTTATCATAAATTCATGTAAATTCTTTTACTTCATGCTTTGGATCATAAAACTCCTCTTTCATAATCAACAACTCACATTATGAAATCACAAGTTGGAAAACATAGAGGTTTGCATGATTTCATAGGGGAAACATCATAAAAGCATTGTAAATCATCAATTCATGCATATTTAAACATAATGACATCATTAAGATCAACAATCAAAAGAACCCATGGTGTTTGAAGAAAACCCTAGCTAATTGGGGAATTCTACCTTTTAAAATAGAGGAATTTGGGGACTCCATGAATGAGAGGGATTCATGGATGAAAACTACGATACCTCAAGTCCAATTGCTTATATTCAATGGATGAATTAAGACCTGAGCTTGAAGCCCTAGGTTGAATCTTCTTCTTCTTCTTCAAGTTTTCTAGAGAGAGAATATTTGGGAGGAAATTTGATTTTTTTTGGGAAATTTGGAAGAATGAATTAGAAGGTGTAAATTTGGGGGTAAAAAGGCTTATATAGGGGTTCTAAACTAAGACAAAACGACATAATATAGGATTTAATTAATTAGGAAAAGACCCAACTGCCCCTAAAATAACTAACAGCAGCTGACCCATGACCCACCACCGACGGACCGTGGGTGGACTTACGGTCGATCCTGCAGGTCCGTGGTTGGTGGTCAGAGAGTTTAAGCCAGTCGATGGGTCACTTGACCACGAGGCGTGGCCCCACCTATGGTTCGTAGGTGCCACCTTGGTCCATGCCTAGACCTTTTTAAGGGGTAATCCATGGACTAACCTATGGTTCGTGGCCCACACCACGGACCGTGGTTGGCTCTTCGTGGATGACACCTGGAAGATCTGAGAAAGTTACTATTTGGTCTTTCGCATACGGGGTGTTACAATATCTCTCCCTTGGGATCATTCATCCTCGAATGAGATTTAAACTGGTTCTAAAAAAGTAGGAGAGGAACTAACAACCCAACCTAACAATGCAATGCATGCAACTAAGGAGAAACTATTGACTCCAAGCTAGGACATTCTCAAAACATCACATAGGGGTGAATCTAATTTTAACAGCCCATCATGCATGCAATCTCATAAAAATGCACATAATCAATGAGGAAACATCAACTCCAAGATAAACATACTCATGCATTTAAAAGAAGTAGGAACTACATCTAACAACCCAAAATGCATGAAAATTTCCGATTTCTCATATTCAAGGAGGAACTACCTTCTTCAAGCTAAAAGCATGCTCAACACAATCTCATGGAGCCTCTATGCAATTTATTCTCAAAAGCATATTTAATGCATGTTCAACAATCATCTCATGAAGTCTATAGGCAATTCATACTCAATGCACAACAACATGAGGAAAATAAATCATATAAGCAATTTCTTTCAAAATTTAAGCTTTTCATGAACATGCATAACATAAGGAAATCATGGACACATATAAAACACACATGACTCCCAAAACAATTAACAACCAAGAGGAACTCATTACCTCAAGCTAGAGTAGGACTACAAGGAAAGAGATGAGGATATCGGGACATCATATCGGCCTCGGCCTCCCAAGTAGCCCCCTCAACTAAATGATTCTTCCATAACACTTTTACGAAAGCAACTTCCTTATTTCTCAACTTTTTGACTTGCGGTCTAAAATCTCAAAACTGGAACCTCTTCATAAGCAAGATTCTCTTTAACTTCCAAACCTTCTAAAGAAACTATGGATGTTGGATCCCCAACACATTTCTTCAACATAGAGACCTGGAAAACCGAATGCACCGAAGCCAACTCATTTGACAAACCTAGCTCATATGCAACCTTGTCAATACGCCTCAAAATCTCATATGGGCCTACAAAATGAGGACTAAGCTCCCCTTTATTTCCAAACCCTATTACACCCTTCATGGATGAGATTTTTAAATAAACCCAATCATGAACCTCAAATTCAAGATTCCTTCTTCTAACATCGGCATAAGACTTTTGCCGACTTTTGCCGACTTTGGGCCGTTCTCAGCCTCTCTCTAATAAGCTAAATCTTCTCTATGGCCTCATGTACCAATTCCAAACCTATGAGAGGAACTTCACCCACCTCAAACCCTCCTATAGGAGACCTACACCTCCTACCATAGAGAGCCTCAAATGGAGCCATTTCGATACTTGAGCGATAACTCTTATTATAAGAAAACTTAATTAATGTCAAATGGTCATCCCAATTACCCTTAAAATCAATCACACAAGCCCTTAACATGTCTTCCAAAGTCTGAATAGTACGCTCTGCTTGCCCATCGATTTGGGGATAAAAATTTGTGCTAAGCTTAACTTTTGTACCAAGACCCTTTTGGAATGACTTCCAAAATTGTGAAGTAAATTGGGTAACTAGATAGGAAATTATGGACAAGGGCACTCCATATAACCTTACCATCTCTCTCAAATACAACTTAGCATAATCTTCCGCCGAATGGGAAACCTTGACGGGAATAAAATAAGCAGATTTAGTCATTCGATCCACTATTACCCAAATCGAGTCATGTTGTTGCCGAGTACGTGGCAACCCTACTATAAAGTCCATATTCACATATTCCTACTTCAAAGTAGGAATACCAATGTCTTGGGATAAACCTCCCGGTTTCTGATGCTCAACCTTCACTTGTTGACAATTAGGGAACTTAGCCACAAATCTCGCAATATCTTTCTTCATCCCATTCTACCACTAGATCTCTTGCAAATCACGGTACATCTTGGTGGCTCCCGGGTGAATAGAATATCGAGAACTATGAGCTTCTACCAAGATCTGTTCTCTCATGTTATCAACATTCGGAACATATAAATGACCTTGATATCTAAGTACCCCATCTGCCCTTTAGGAGAAAGCCTCTACGGACTTTTTGAGCACCAGGTCTTTCAGTTCTACCAAAATTGGATCAAGGCCTCGTTTAGCCTTCACATCCGTCACAAAAGATGATTCAGACCCATTATGAACCATGACACCACCCTTGGTAGAATCCACTAGTTGAACACCTAATCGAGCCAACCTATGAACATCTCAAACCAACTCTTTCTTTTCATCCTCAACATGAGCAACACTACCCATTGATAGTCGACTAAGAGCATCCGCTACCACATTTTCTTTGCCGGGGTGATAGAGAACACTCATGTCATAATCCTTCAATAATTCTAGCCACCTTCTTTGGCAAAGATTCAAATCTTTTTTACTAAACACATATTGCAAGCTCTTATGATCAGTGAAAACATCAACATGAACCCCATACAAATAATGCCTCCAAATCTTTAAGGCAAAAACCACCGCCGCTAACTCAAGGCCATGGGTAGGATAATTCTTCTCATGGATCTTAAGTTTCCTTATCGGAAGGAGTTAGAGGTCTAGGACAACTCTTGACCACATCTGTCTTGATAGGATCTACCTAAATACCCTTACTTGACATAATATACCCATGAAAAGTGTCGAACCTTAGCCAAAATTCACATTTTCTAAACATTGCAAAAAGTTGTTGATCCTTAAGAATTTGCAACACGATCCTCAAATGATCAATATGATCATCCTCACTTCTTGAATAGATTAAAATATCATCGATAAACACAATTACGAACATATCAAGGTATTTCCTAAACACCATATTCATCAAATCCATAAACGTCGCCGGAGCATTATTCAACCCAAATGACATTACCAAAAACTCATAATGACCATATCGGGTTCTAAATGTCGTCTTTGGAATATATTCTTCTTTCACCCTTAATTGGTGATAACCCGACCTAAGATCAATTTTAGAGAAGTAACTTGCCCCTTGAAGTTGGTCAAATAAATCATCTATTCTTGGAAGGGGATACTTATTCTTAATGGTCACCTTGTTCAACTGTCGATAATCAATACTTGTACGAAGGGAACCATATTTCTTCCTAACAAATAAAACTAGAGCACCCCATGGAGAGATACTCGGTCAGATGAAACCCTTATCCAACAAATCCTTCAATTGATCTTTCAACTCCTTAATTATGTTCCGTCGGAGCCATTCTATAAGGAGGAATAGAGATAGGTTGCGTATCTGGGAAAATGTCAATACCGAAGTCTATTTCCCGCTCGGGAGGAATACCGGGTAAATCATCGGGGAAAACTTCTAGAAACTCCTTAACTATAGGGACTGACTCAAGAGTAGAATTTTGGGATCTACATCCCTCACCCTAACTAGATGATAAATACAACCTTTAAAAATGATCTTCCTAGCTTTTAGACATAAGAAAACTGACCCTTGGGCATAGAATTTCCCCCCTTCCACTCAAGTATAGGCTCATTTGGAAACTAAAATCTGACCACTCGAGTCCTACAATCTATGGAAGCATAGCAAGATTGCAACCAATCCGTCCCAAGACTGACATCAAAGTCTAACATGTCAATTTCTACCAAGTCTACAAGAGTAAATCTATGGAACAAGGAAACGAGACACTTTCTATAAACCCTCATAGCCACCACAGAATCACCAACAGAAGTAGAGACAGAAAAAGGTTCTAACAATATATCGGGGAGAAGATCAAACTTATGGCCACATAAGGTGTCACAAAGGACAAAGTAGCACCGAGATCAAGAAAATCATATACGTCAAGTTGGAAAACCTTTAACATACCGGTAAATACATTCGGAGAGCTCACTTGGTCACCTCGGGTTTGAAGAGCATAAAAGTGGTTTTGCTTTGGAGAATTAAAATTCGGACCACTGGGAGGAGCTTGCTTGCCTTCGCTTCCCTTTTTCGCAAGCATGGGGCAATCTGTCATTTTGTGACCACTCTTTCCGCAACTAAAGCAACCATCGGTGCTAGCTAGGTACTTACCATCACGTTTCTTCCCACACTTGGCACAAGTAGTCCTAGCCAAAGAAGAACTACCTCCATTAACTCATTGAGGTTTAGGGTTAGACACCCTATCCTTATTAAACTTAGGTGGATCATTAGAAGAACCTTGACTGGAAAACCCTTGACAAAACTTAGGACGACCATGTCCATCGAATCTAGCATGTGAGAAATTACTATCACCGGTCTTAGCCCTTTTTCCCTCTCTAGACTTCTCTTTGAGTTTCTCCTCTTTGATTTGTTGTGCATGTACCATGAGACGAGATATGTCCATTTCACCAATGAGCATGTCAGTATGACACTCTTTAACCACCATTTCGGACACACCCGACACAAACTTACTCATTCTAGCCCTTGAATCCACAACCATTGTTGGAGCATATTTTGACAATTGAGTGAATTTTAGAGCATATTCCCTCACACTCATACTTCATTGATGAAGGTTAATGAATTGAAGCACCTTTACTTCAGTCATCTCTAGGGGAAAGAACCTATCAAGAAAAGCCAATTTAAGCATTTCCCACTCTATAGGACCCGCTCCTACCAGTCTTGCCTCTTTCCATTGGTTGTACCACACTTGAAAAACACCTTTCAATTGGTAAGCAGCCAATTCTTCCTTCTCTCCCGGATTCACTCTCATGATAGCAAGTACCTTATAGACCTCATCGATAAACTCTTAAGGATCTTCCTCGACTTTGGAGACATGAAATTCCATAGGGTTCATCTTCATAGAATCCCTCACTCTTGAAGCCACCATACCCATATTTGGGTTCACGGGGACTACCACCTCTCTATAGGCTTGAGCCGTCACGGCCCGAGCCAACACTTAAAAAGCCGACCTAAACTCTGCATTTGTAACTTGTTCGGCCAAAGGATCGACTGGAGCTTGAGGAGGAGCTTCTTATTCCACGTTCTCCCTCACATTCCTTCTATTATAAGCCATTCAAGTAGACATATCCTAAAGAACTTAGGATAAGGATTAGGAGATAGACTTAGTAGAGTTAAACTCTATGGCACTGCTTTAGAATAATGAAAGAAGTGGGGTTTCCTAATCATCTTGTAGCCTCTCATTCATAAATGTGGCGCGCTTCACACTCATGAACAAGACTCTACTCATGAGACATCCTAGGACCATTCTAAAGCTTGTGCTCTGATAACAAGTTTGTCATGACCCAGGGGTACCCCCTAGATGTAACATGAGGTACAGAACCCCGAAGGACTCCATACAAGCCACTTAGCATATCATAACATAAATTAATAGAACATTAAAGAGTAAAACAATCATTTTAAGTCCAAAACAATTTTATTGAAAAGCGGAAGTCTAACTCATGTCTTAACATAGCCATCTATTACAATTGAATGAAAGTGGACCTAGCCCATACAACATGTCCAGAAAGGAAATACGAAAGAGAAACTAAAATAAGATTAGTCCATGCTCGAACGATGAGGACTCACCAAGCTCGGGAAGAATCAAAGTCCAAGCTCTAGCCACTAAAATGGGAACTTTGTCTCTCGGACCCTACATTTAAAAAAAATGTAGGCAAGAGTATGCGTTAGTACAAAAATGCACTAAGTATGATATCTATGCATAAAAACATTCAAAACATGCTAAGAAGGACATTTCATTCCCTGACATGCATTTGACCAATTAAAACATAATATAAGAGGGTTAGAAAACATAAGTCATAACATTATGGTAATGCAAGCTAAATCATCTTTCAGTCTTTGAACACATATGAGATACTTCTTTAAGTAACCTTAATTCATTAATCATCTTATTGTGGGAAAATTAGCCTTAACTAACATAGTGACCATGTGAGCTAAACATGATCACCCGGTGTTTCCCACAACGAAAAGGGTTGTTGTACTTGCCTAAGGTAGAACCATGAACTTCTAGATTAAGTGGATCCATTAGTTAAATATCCTACGGGGGCACGTAGTTTATGGGATAAGGATATTGTTACTAGAAACCCAACCTCTACTTACGGGAGGGCTTCCATCTAGTGAGACTTCTTCTAGAAACTCGGCCTCTACTAACAGGAGAGCTTCCATCTCAATGTCAATATCCACTCGGTGCTAAGAATAATTTCTACGGAATAGTATTTCCTTACTTATTCTCATTATCCATGGAAAGACATGTCATCTTGTCAATCCTAGCTAGTTCATTAGGATATCTCTTATTCATTGATTCAATTAGGTGAGAATAGCCTTTTAACCTAAGAATACTTTCTATGTGAGAAAAGCTTTCACATCATGGTTGCAAGTGTTTTATGAGAATAACCTTTCAACAACACAACAACAACAACAACATTGGCACTTCACTCTCAAAGCACCCTTACAACATTTACATAGTTTCCATAAGATCATGCATAAACTCCTACTTTGCCATTTCAAGGTTCAAAGCTTACTTTCAATCACCAAATCTAGAATTCAAGCATTAGATAGGTATTTTATCATAAATTCATGTAAATTATATTACTTCATGCTTTAGTTCATAAAACTCCTCTTTCATAATTAACAACCCATATTATGAAATCACAAGTTGGAAAACATGGGGGTTTGCATGGGTTCATAGGGGAAAAATCATAATAACATTGTAAATAATCAATTAATGCATAGTTAAACATAATTACATCATTAAGATCGATAATCAAAAGAACCCATGGTGTTTGAAGAAAACCCTAGCTAATTGGGGAATTCTACCTTTTGAAATAAAGGAATTTGGGGATTCCATGAATGATAGGGATTTATGGATGAAAATTACCATACCTCAAGTCCAATTGCTTATCTTCAATGGAGGAATTGAGACCTTAGCTTGAAACCCTAGGTTGAATCTTCTTCTTATTCTTCAAGTTTTCTAGAGAGAGAATATTTGGGAGGAGATTTGATTTCTTTTGGGGAATTTGGAAGAATGAATTAAATAGGGTAAATTTGGGGGTAAAAAGGCTTATATAGGGGTTCTAAACTTAGGCAAAATGACATAGTATAGGAATTAATTAATTAGGAAAAGACCCAACTGCCCCTAAAATAACTGAAATCAGCTGACCTACGACCCACAACCTACGGTACGTCCCGCATATCCGTGGTTGGTGGTCAGAGGGTTTTAGCTAGTCGACGGGACACTGGACCACGGGGCGTAGTCTTACCTACGGTCCGTAGGTACCACTATGGTCCATTCTTGGACCTTTTCTGAGGGGTAATCCATGGACCCACCTACGGTCTGTGGCCCATACCACGGGCCGTGGTTGGCCCTTCGCTGATGCCACCTGGAAGATCTGGAAAAGCTGCTATTTGGTCATTCGCATATAGGGTGTTACAGTTTATCTTAGATAGACATTAGCTTGTAGTTCCACTTTAACTCAGGATTATGGTTCCTACCTTGGAAATTAAGGACATTTCTTTTCGGTGTGGGATAGACACTGAATTATATGTTATAGATCACATGGTCTATGTCTGTTAAAGGTAACATTCTCACAATAATGAACTAAGGTTACTTTTTAAAGTATCTCATAAGTGCTTTATAAGATTTTTAGTGTGCATTGACCTTGATTATGACTTATGTTTTCTAACATGTTATTTTATAATTTAGCTTTGTCATTGCATGTCATAAAAAGTCCTTTTAGCATGATTTCATAACTCTTATGCATTGCTATCATACTTTGTACATTCCAAGTACTAAAACATACTTGTGCCTACACTGTTTCATTAATATATGGTCCAACGCTCCTATTCTCCAGCCTCTTGGCTAGTTGATCCATTTGAGATTTTAAAGATTGGTGATTCCTCAGGATCCAAGGGCCAAGATTATTTTATTGCTTTCATGTCATTTCCAATTTCAGACTTTGTATGTGATGTATGAGTTACATCTCAATTGCTTTCCTTATGATTTATTAGATGACTTTGAGACATATGTTAGACTTCCACCTTTGTCAAACTTTATTTGATATAAAAATGTTTCTTTGAAATCTTTATTTCTATTATCTTGTATGATGCATGCTAAGTGGCTTATGTAGTGCCTCTCAAGGTCTTATACGCCATGCCACGTCTAAGGTGTACTTTGGGTCATGAAAACTTGATATTCATAACACAAGTCTTATAAAGGTCCTAGGAATTCTATAAGCCACGTCGAGTAGAGTCTTGTTCATAAGTGTGAAGCGTGCCAAATTTATGAATGAGAAACTATAAGATGTTTAGGAAACTACACTTCTTTTCATTACTATAAAGTCGTGCGATAGAGTTTATATATATATGTCTCTCTTCTAATTTACATATGCTTTTCAAGATATCGCCCCTCGAAGAGTATAGATTAGGAGAAATGTGAATGAAAATATGGAACGAGAAGCTCCTCAAGCTCCTCTACAAACTCCTCAATTTTGGCTGACCCTTTGGCCAAACAAGTGACTAATGCAAAGTTTAGGGATGCTTTACAAGTGTTGATTCAAGCCAATAAGGAGGTTATGGTACCCCTGAATCCAAATGTGGGTACAATGGCAACTAAAGTAGGGGAATTCACTAGGATGAATCCTCTAGAGTTTCAAGGTTCCAAGGTTGAGGAAGATCATCAAGAGTTCATTGATGAGATGTATAAGGTGTTGATGATCATGGGAGTGTCGCCAGTGGAAAAGGTGGAATTGACTTCTTATCAACTTAAGGATGTTGCTCAAGTTTGGTTTAACCAATGGAAGGAGGAGAGGGCGGTTAATGTGGGTCCTCTTGATTGGGAAAAGTTTAAGGTTGTTTTCCTTGATAGGTTCTTTCCCCTTGAAATGATGGAGGAAAAGGTACTTAAATTCATCAACCTTCTTCAAGGAAACATGAGTGTGAAAGAGTATGCCTTGAAGTTTATGCAATTGTCTAGATATGCTCCTACCCAATCCTAGGGAAAGGATGTGTAAGATTGTTATGGGAGTGTCCAAGATGGTGGTTAAAGAATATCATACCACCAAGATCATCAATGATATAGACATTCATCGCCAATGGTTCATCCTCAACAAATAGAATAGGAGAAATATAAGGAATGATCTAGGGAGGAAAATAAAGCAAGGACCAGTAATGGTGACTTTTCACATTCGAGGTCTGATGGACATGGCCGTTCTAAGTTCCGACAAAGGTTTCCCAATCAACGTTGCTCAAATGCTCTTGCTCCTAAATTTAACAAAGATAGGGTGTCTAACCTAAGGCTCAAAGAGGAAATAATGGCGGATCTTCATTGTTTACTTGTGCTAGATGTGGAAGAAAGTATGAGGGTAACTGTCTAGCCGTTTCCAATGCATGTTTTGGTTGTTGCAAGACAGATCATAAGATAAGGGATTGTCCCTCAGTTTCTAAAAATAAAAGAGATAATCGTCAATGGGCTTAATCTTACCCTTCGTCAGGTTCTAGTGAAAGTCAGAAGCAAAATTGATTTTATGCACTTCAAACTCGTCATGAGTAAGAGGGTTCTCTCGATGTTGTTATCGGCATGTTGAAAGTCTTCCATATTGATGTTTATGCCTTGCTTGATCCCGGTGCTACCTTGTCTTTTGTAACACCATATGTGGCTAAGAGGTTTGATGTTCTTTTGGATGTGTTGCTAGACTCATTTTTTGTCTCTACTCCTATTGTTGAATCTATTGTGGCTAAGAGGCTCTATAGAAATTATCCTGTCTCATTATCCCATAGAGTCACTAATGTTGATCTTGTAGAGCTTGATATGTTAGATTTTGATGTTATTCTTGGTATAAATTGGTTGCATTCTTGTTATGCTTCTATTGATTCTACAACCTTAGTAGTCAAGTTTCAATTTCCAAATGAACTTGTCCTAGAGTGGAAAAGGGGAAATCTATGCCCAAGGGTGAGTTTGTTTCTTATCTTAAAGATAGAAAAATGATTTCTAAGGATTGCATACAAAAACATGAATTCCCTCAATCACTCGTGGTTAGAACTAGGAAGCTAACTAAACTTCCTATTAAGATGATATAAATGCCTTTGGACCATCAGATATGTTTTCCTTATTAGAGTGCGAACACACTTTTGCATCCCCACAAAAGAAAACATTAAGATCTTGAGAAACGTCAAAAGAAACAATCTATCCTAGCATGCTTGAAATTTAAAGTACTGAACACATAACATGAACAATTTTCTTCAGAGCCAAACACATAGTCGTTGACACCAATAGACACTTTTAATGGGGTTTAAGTGTTCAAAATTGTCACTCCCCGAGGCTACTCCCTTAACATAAACATGGGACCTAGGATCACAAGTGACCCCAAGCTAACCCTGAGCTGAAAAATCATAAGCATACACAAACAACTGAAGAAAAGACTTTAATGTGGAAGCTTAAAACAATACAAAACTGAATGTGGGGAATACCCAATACTAATCTGAATATATAAATAATATCTGAGAGTTTAGTGATACAAAATAATTAATCAAAAGCTAAAGAGGAGTTTAACACTATGTTTCAAAAAACCTCTAACTGACTAGAGTTGCTGGGACATGCCCCCAACAAACTTAGAAAAACAGAAACTGAAATAAAAGACTGAATGGAAAACATGTCTATTGTCGTCGAAGTTTGAGGACTCACCACTGATGCTGCTGAGTACGGATCGAGAATCGATCCATGCGTGATCTGAATACTGAGTACCTGAACCTACATCATGAAAGGATGTAGCGCCGAGTATGCGTCTGTACTTGGAATGTACTGAGCATGCAGGATATGGAATACAATGGAACAAATATATATATAACTGAACAAGTCATACTGAGCAATGATATAATATGAACATGATGGAAAATATTGATACATACTAAAAAGAACTGAACTAAATAATGAAATATAACTAGAAACCTGGTCAAATGCACTAAAGTCTGACTGTGGTAGCTACTAATAACCGACATAAACCATGTGAGCTAAATGTGGAGTCCGATGAATACGCCCCATCGAGAGGACCCAATATACCTTGCCAGGGGTATAAATGCATGAATGGCGTGATCACTAAATATAATGCCCACAGAGGGGACTTACAAACCTACGGGGGCACGTAGTTCTGGGACTATGAGGGTACGCTGAAACCCAGTCCAACTCGGTATTTAGACTACTCCCAACTGATTATGAATAAGGCATATTATGACTGAAATACTGAAATGTTGGATAGCTCAAATACTGACATGCAAAATCTGAGAATGTAACAATTATAAACTGATAATGCGACATTAAAAAACTGAAGCATGATAACCTGTTTTACTGACCTAGCAAGTGCATTTCATGAACTAAAAGAAACTACACCACTAGGGTTATGAGTTTCATACAAGGAATTTAACTACAATTCCGATAAAACATGATAATTCGATTAGGAACACTATAATAGCTAAATCACAACAATTAACTAAAGTTTCTAGAAACCCTCGGTCTAAACAACATGTAGGGAATCAAGAATCTGATTGAATTCTAGGGACCTAGTGGACGAAAAGAAGCCACTAGTGAAATCCCACATACATGGTGACGAAATTCATGGAGAAATCTTTCGATTTCAGGGATGGAACTGGAGAAACATTGTTTCGTATTCTTTAGAAAGCTATCGCCTATTTCTTCCCTCTTTGCTCTAAGTCTGATGAATTTTTGGTGAATGGAACGCTTAGGTTAAATTTTGATTAAGTGACTAGGCTCAAACTGACCAAACCTATGTAGTTTAAGGGTTAAACGACATAGTTTAGGTGCCCAACACATAGGTAAAGACCAAACGACCCCTGACTTAAAATCTATCAGAGCCGACCATGACACAAATGACGGACCGTTACTAGTACCACGACCCGTCGACTTGGTTGTGGTCTGCTGCCAGTGGCTACTGGTTCTGGGAGTCCTGTCCATGAGCTCTACCATGGACCGTATGGAGGACTACAGACCGTGAAGGCCACCGTGGTCATTCACTTGGGTTGGTGGTCTATTGGCTCAAGTCCACGAACCCTTCCACGGCCTGTGGAGGGCTCCGTGGTCTGACGTCAGGACCTGGAAGGTTCTGTCTCACTCCCACGAGCACCAGTACAGCTCGTGTGGTGGTCTACAGTCCGTAAAGGGTCCCGTGGTCCACCATTCCTAGGTTGGGTGTGAATCACGGACAGGTCGACGGACTGTGGTTCCTTTAACGGCCCATGAACCATGTCATGGTTCACCTAATTTTCTGTTGTTTTGGCCTGATAAGTTCTCAGGTGTTATAATATCTCCCTTTTGGGAACATTCGTCCTCGAATGAAATATAAACTAGCTGAGTATGGAGGGAAAAGAGTTGTAATCCCTACCACTAAGTACTAAAAACTGATATCTAACTGAACTGAGTTCCAAGAACATACAAATATGCTGAAAATGCAAGACTAACTGAAAGAACATTATACTAAGACTGAGTTTTCATAAGAGTAAACTGAGAGACTGGAGAGGAACTATTACCTGAAGCTAAAACAAAATCAGAAGGAAAGAGATGAGGATACTTGGCCTTCATAGCTGCTTCTGCTTCCCAAGTAGCTCCCTCTGCGGACTGACTCCTCTACAAAACCTTGACTAAAGCTACTTCTTTATTTCTCAACCTTCAAAACTAATGATCAAGAAATTAAACTGGCACTTCCTCATAAGTAAGGCTATATTTCACAGCCACACTCTCTAATGGTACTATTGATGTTGGGTCACCCACACACTTCTTCAACAAAGAAATGTGAAAGACTGGATAGACTGCTGCTAGTTCTACTGGAAGCTCTAACTCATAAGCCACATTACCAACCCTTTTCAGGATCCTGTAAGGACTTATATATCTGGGATTGAGCTTCCCTTCCTGTCCAAATCTCATCACCCCCTTCATAGATGACACTTTCAGGAAAATCCATTCATCAACCTCAAACTCTAAGTCCCTTCTCCTCGCATCTACATAGGGCTTCTGACGACTCTAGGCTGTCTTAAGTCTATCTCTGATGGTTGAACTTTTTCCATAGCTTCATAAATCGAATTTGGCACAATTAGTGCTGCTTCACCTACTTCAAACCAGCCAACCGAAGATTTGCATCTACACCCATATAATTCCTCATAAGGTGGCATCTAGATGCTGGAATGGTAGATATTATTGTAGGCGAATTCTATGAGAGGTAGGTGATCATCCCAACTATCCTTGAAATCGATCATGCAAGCTCTCAACATATCCTCTAAGGTCTGAATGGTACGCTCTACCTGACCATCTGTCTGTGGATGAAATTTTGTGCTGAGATTTACCTGAGTACCAAGAAATTTCTGAAATGATCTCCAGATATGAAAGGTAAACTGAGGACCTCTATCTGAGATGATAGAAAAAGGAACCCCATGCAACCTGACTATCTCATTCGTGTAGAGTTTAGCGTAATTCTACTATTACCCAGATAGAGTCATGCTATCTGTGAGTACGGGTAAACCTGTAATGAAGTCCATGTTTATCACTTCCCACTTCCATGTAGGAATGTTAATCTCTTGAGTCATACCTCCTGGTTTTTGATGTTCTACTTTAACCTGCTGACAAATAGGACACTTAGCCATAAAATCTACTATATCCCTCTTTATGCCATTACACCAAAAGACTTCCCACAGATCACAATACATCTTAGTGGCACCTGGTGAATAGAATACTTGGAGTTATGGGCTTTGTTAAGGATCTGTTGCCTCAACTCACTCACATTAGGAACACATAAGCAACCCTGATAACAAAGCACACCATCTCCCCCTTAGGAGAAAATCTTAACTTTCTGCTGATGAACTGCACCTTTCAACTGATGTAGTATAGGATCACTATCCTTTTTTCCTTAACCTCCGCTACCAATGAAGATTCAAACATGTTATGAACTATCACACTACCATTTGACACGTCCGTAAGTCCAAATCCTAAACGAGCAAGCTGGTGAACAGCTTTTGCTAATTTCTTCCTTTCTTCCTCAACATGTGCTACACTACCCATAAATAATCTGCTAAGAGCATCATCTACTACATTGGCCTTGCCTGGATGGTAAAACACAATTATGTCATTGTCTTTGAGAAATTCTAGCCATTTCCTCTGACGAAGATTCAACTCTTTCTGGGTGAACACATACTGGAGGCTCTTATGATCTGTGAACACATCTACGTGAACAACATACAAGTAATGTCTCCAAATCTTTAGAGCAAATACTACTTCTGCAAGCTCGAGGTCATTAGTCGGGTAGTTCTTCTCATGAAACTGAAGTTGTCTAGAAGCATAAGCTATAACCTTACCTTGCTGCATCAACACACAACCTAGGCCGACCCTAGATGTATCACAATAGATCACATAACCGTCTGAACCTTCAGGTAGAGTCAAACCGAGGGTTGTAGTCAACCTAGTTTTTAGTTCTGAAAATCTCTTCTCATATTCATCTGACCACTGAAACTTAACCTTTTTCTGAGTCAACTTGGTCAATGGGGAAGCTATGGATGAAAATCCTTTAACAAATCTCCTGTAATAACCAGCCAAACCCAAGAAATTTCTAATATCTGTTGGAGAGGTGGGTCTGGGACCACTGCTTCTATTTTCTGAGAATCCACTCGGATTCCTTTACTAGATACCACATGACCAAGAAAAGAGACTGATTGTAACAAATATTCACATTTGGTGAACTTAGTGAATAGCTGGCGATCTTTGAGAATTTACAGAACAACCCTCAAATGATTCGCATGCTTCTCCCCATTCCGAGAATAGATGAGGCTATCATCAATAAAGACAATAACGAATAAGTCCAAATAATTTTTGAACACCTTGTTCATTAAGTCCATGAAAGCTGTAGTAGCATTTGTTAGTCCAATAGACATAACTACAAATTCATAATGACCATACCGAGTTCTAAAGGCTATTTTCCAGATGTCACTATCTCTGACTCTGAGCTGATGATAGCCGGATCGTGGTCTATTTTAGAAAAGCAACTAGCACCCTGAAATGGGTTGAACAAGTCGTCAATCCTTGAGATGAGATACTTATTCTTGATTGTGACTTTTTTCAACTAATGATAGTTAATGCACATCCTGAGTGAACCATCTTTCTTTTTCACGAACAACACCGGAGCACCCCATAGAGAGATACTAGGTTTGATGAAGCCCTTATCTAAAAGGTATTTCAACTGTTCTTTCAATTCCTTAAGTTCAATTGGAGTCATTCTGTAAGGAGAAATCAAAATAGGCTGGTATTTGGAAGAAGATCTATTCTGAAATCGATTTCCCTTTCCGGAGGAACTGCGGGAAGATCTTCTGTAAACACTTCTAGAAACTCATTTACTACTGGGATTGACTCAAGAGTTGGAGTTTTGGAGCTTGAATCCTTAACCTGAACGAGATGGTACATATATCCTTTGGAAATCATTTTCTGGCTTTAAGGTAAGAAATGAATCAACCCATAAGCACTGAGCTACAACCCTTCCAATCTAAGATTGGCTCGCTTGGAAACTGAAACCGAACAATCCTAGTTCTACAATCAACTTAGGCATAACATGAATGTAACCAATCCATGCCTAGAATGCTATCAAAGTCTACCATTTCTAACTCTAAAAGATCTGCTGAGGTGACTTTCAGAGAGACTGTGACAAGGCAATTTCTGCATACTCGTCTAGCTATAACTGGGTCACCAACTGGAGTAGAGACTGAGAAGGGTTCTGAAAGAGTTTCTGGACTGACACTAAAGTTTATTGCTATATAGGGAGTTACAAAAGAAAGAGTAGCCCCCTTGGATCTAACAATGCATAAACATCTAAATGAAAGACTTGTAATGTACAAGTGACCACATCAGGAGAATCTTCCTAGTCCTGGCGAGCCTGGAGAGCATACAAACTGTTCTGGCACAAACCGCCACTTGTACCAGATGAAGTACCTTGCTGAGTTGGGTGACCTGCTGGTGCTGCTGAAAATGTGGACTGAGCCTTATTGTTGTTATTACCTCCTTAACCCTGCCTGGCAGAAGGGAAATCCTTCAACCTGTGACCAGATAGACCATACCTGAAGCATCATTCCTTGCCTGCAAGACACTCGCTCGGATGGTTCTTACCACACTTTGGACAAGTTGTGTAGGTCCTGTTACCTGAAGCACTCCTTTGAGACTTAGAGCCTGGTTCCCTACCTTTATGATCCTATTGAAACCTGGGGATGGAGCACTAGCTGATGAAGGTGCTGGGGCTGAAGTTCTCTGCTGAAACTGTGAGCGATTTACACCACTCAATTTTTGCGAAGAGTATTTGTAGTTTCCTGTTTTAGTCTTATTATTGTCCTTAGCCTGCTCCCTAAGGTTGTCTCCCTCACCCTGCTGAGCATGCGTCATGAGCCTAGATATACTCATATCCTCAAAGAACATAGCATTCCTGCACTTTGTCTTCACTAAGTTGGATACCTCAAACAAAAACTTACTCATCTCTGCCCTTGGATTGGGAACCATGTGTGGAGCATACCTAGAGAGTTGAGTGAACTTTAGTCTGTACTCTTAGATTGACATTGAACCTTGTCTCAAATTCATGAATTCTTGTGCCTTAGCCTCTCTCAACTCCCTTGGGAAAAACCTATCCAGAAAAGCTCCAGTGAAAAACTCCCAAGTCACAGGAGCTGCATCCGTACCCCTGTTTTCTTTCCACTGACTAAACCAAATGTGAGCTACATCCTTAAGCTGGTAGGATGCCAACTTTACCCTATCATTTCCAGCCACTTGCATTACCCTAAAGATTTTCTTAACCTCATCCTCACCAATCTGCGATCCTAGAAATTCAGGTGGATTCATTCGGACAAAATCTTGGACCCTGGTTGCTGCTGACCCACTATTAGCATTTTCAGGAACTGGAGCATGCTGATTGTTCTGGTTGTCTACACGCTAAGCCAAAAGCTGGATAGCATTACAAAACTCTACATTCTAAACCTCGTGGTCTGGGACTGGAGGAACTGCATTAGCATTGCGGGCATTAGCATTCCTTCTATAAGCTCTACAAGGAGGCATGATCTGAAACACATAACGTTGAATTAGAAATGAGAAGTTGGATCATACCTTACGCACGATAATAGTAGCAAAGAAAGTGAAGTTTTCCTAAAACACTTCGTAGCATCCCTCTCATTAGATGTGGTGTACTTCACACCCATGAAAATGACTCTACTTAGTTCGGCTTTCAGACATTCTAGAACTCATAAACCTAATGCTCTAATACCAAGTTTATCACACCCCGAGGCTACCCCCTTGACGTAAACACAGGACTTAGGATCAAGAGTGACCCCGAGCTAACCCTGACCTGGCAGATAATAAGCATACATAAACAACTAAACAAAAGATACTAATGCAGAAGCTTAAAATAATAGAAAACTGAATGTGGGGAATACCCAATACTGATATGAATATATAAATAATATCTGAGTTTAGTGATACAGAACAATCACTCAAAAGCTAAAGCTGAGTCTAACACTATGTTTGAAAAAGCCTCTAACTGACAAGAGTTGTTGGGACATGCCCCCAGCTAACTCTAGCAAAACTGAAACTGAAATAAAAGACTAAATGGAAATCATGTCTATTATCCTCGAAGAATGAGGACTCACTACTGATGCTGCTGAGTATGGATCGGGAACCGATCTACGCGTGATCTGAATGCTGAGTACCTGAACCTACATCATGAAAGGAAATAACACAGAGTATGTGTCAGTACTTGGAATGTACTGAGCATGCATGATATGGAATACATCTGAACAAATATATATATAACTGAACAAGGCATACTGAGCAATGATATAATATGAACATAATGGAAAATACTGATACATACTGAAAAGAACTGAACTAAATGCAATGACCAAGTACATAACATGCTACGACTGAATAATGAAATATAACTAGAAACCTGGTCAAATACACTAAAGTCTGACTATGGGAGCTACTAATAACCGACTTAAAACCACGTGATCTAAACGAGGAGTCTGATGTATACGCCCCATCAAGAGGACCCAATATACCTTGTCAGGGGTATAAAGGCATGACTGGCATGATTACTAAATATAATGCCCACAAAGGGGTCTTACAAACCTACGGGGGCACGTAGTTCTAGGACTATCAGGGTACGCTGAAAACCAGTCCAACTCGGTGTTTAGACTACTCCCAACTGATTATGAATAAGGCACATTATGACTAAAATAATGAAATGTTGGTTAGCTTAAATACTGGCATGCAAAATCTGAGAATGTAACAATTATAAACTGATAATGCAACATTCGGAAACTAAAACATGATTATCTATTTTACTGACTTAGCAAGTGCATTTCATGAACTAAAAGAAACCAAACCACTAGGGTTCTGAGTTTCATAAGGAATTTAACTACGATTCTGAGAAAACATGATAATTCGGTTAGGAACACTATAACAGCTAAATCACAACAATTAACTAAAGTTTCTAGAAACCTTAGATCTAAATAATATGTAGGGAATCAAGAATTTGACTGAATTATAGGGACCTAGTGGACGAAAAGAATCCACTAGTGAAATCCCACAAACCTGGTGATGAAATTTACGGAGAAATCTTTTGATTTCGGGGATGGAACTGGAGAAACCTTGCTGCATTTTCTTGAGAATGCTATCGCCTGTTTCTTCCCTTTTTGCTCTAAGTTTGATGAATTTTTGGTGAATGGAACGCTTAGGTTAAGTTCTGACTAAGTTACTAGGTTTAAATTGACCAAAACTATGTAGTTTAGGGGTTAAACGACGTAGTTTAGGTGTCCAACGCATAGGAAAAATACCAAACGACCCCTGACTTAAAAGCTGTCGCAGCCGACCATAGCGCCAGTGACAGACCGTCACTAGGACCACGGCCCGTGGTTTGTTGGCAGTGGCTACTGGTTACGGGGGTCCTGTTCATAAGCCTTACTACGGTCCGTGTAGAGGACTATGGATCGTGAAGGACACCGTGGTCCTTCACTTGGGCTGGTGGTCTGCTGGCTTAGGTCCACGGACCCTCCCACGACCTTTCATCAAGACCATGGTCCGTGGAGGGCTCCGTGGTCTGACGTCAAGGCCTGGGAGGTTCTGTTTCACTCCTACGAGTACCAGTACGGCTCATGTGGTGGTCCACGGCCCGTCAAGGGTCCCGTGGTCCACCATTCCCGGGCTGGGTGTGAACCACAGACAGGTCAACGGACCGTGGTTCCTTTCACGACCCGTGAACTCTATCGCGGTTCACCTAATTTTCTGTTGTTCTGGTCTAATAAGTTCTAAGGTGTTACAAAAATGACTAGTGTCAGTAATTACGAATATTTTCCTTGGTAATCTCAAAAACTATGAATAACTCATTATATTATGCTCTTGGATACATAAATGGCTTAACTACAAATATATAGCTAGGGGTGGCAGAACGGGTAATTTATATGGGTCATATTTATCTATTTTAAATGGGTAAAAAACGAATAATACTCATATTACCCATTTAAAAGTGGGTAGTTAAATGAGTTAGATTGGTAAAAAAAATGTTCATTCATAAAAGAAACAAAAGGAGTGGGGGACTAGTAGTGGGTTGGGGTGGTAAAAAAAAACTTCATTTGTTTTATATAAAAAAAAGTTTAATATCTTTTTACATTTTTTGGGGGGAAAAGGGTTAAAAATACCCATCAACTTTGATTTATTGGTTGAATATGCCCTTACCATTAAAATGAAGTTACTTTTACCTCTACCGTCACTAATTTCATCATATATGACCCTCACTTGGATGGAAAGCTCCAAATTAGTCCAAATTAACCCCATTTTTTAAAAAAAAAAGACCCATTCCCATTTTAAACCCATGCCCCGACCCCTCTAAGACCCAATAACATTTCACCCATTTCCATTACCCATATTCTCAAAAAAATCTCAAACCCTACAAACTCAAGAACTAATAAATTATTTATTGTTTCAGAAGTAATAACCCAGATGCATATGCAAAATTGTCAATCAGAATTATTGGATTGTTATTGTATTGAATGGAAATGATAGGTTTGAAATGGAGTTTGTTACTAAAATGTTTCCATTTCCTGGGTTTTCTGCTGTTGCTGCTGGGATGTTTCGAATGAAATCGAGATAGAACTAAAATGGTGAACAAGGGAAGAAGAAGAAGGTGAAGATTCTCGTTTGTTGCTCAACGCATCACCTTATGTAAGGCCTGCATGATTATTATTGTCTTGTTTGACTCTGAGAAAATCAGCAAGGTTTGAAGTTCGATTTTATCCTTAAACAACAATGTTCTTAGACTAGTATTGCTTTCCATTCCAATGCTCTGAAAAAGAATCAAATGAATACGAAAATAGGAAATTTCTCCGAGATAAAAAAACTTAGATCTATGACAATTGTAATGAATACATATATAAGAAGAAGAAAAAAGAGGAAAGAAGAAAGCATAGAGGGGAATGCATAGGATTCCTAAATCCTAAGAAGCCAGCAATCAATGAAACAAAAACGTTAAAAGAACAAATACACAGTTCTAAAAGAAAAGAAGGATGATGGACTTTGTGGGGTTTGAGATTTTTTGAGAGAATGGGTAAGGGAAATGAGTGAAATGTTTAATGGGACTTAGAGGGGTCGGGGCATGGGTTTAATACGGGGAATGGGTCATTTTGGTTAATTTGGACTGATTTGGGGCTTTCCATCCAATGGAGGGGCAGACATGATGAAATTAGTAACGGTAAGGGTAAAAATAACTTCAGTTTAACGGTAAGGGCATAGTCAACCAATAAATCAAAGTTGAGGGGTATTTTTGACCCTTTTCCCTTTTTTGGGAATAGGGGTGGGGGTGGTAAAAAAACTTCAATTTTATAGAATTTTTCATTTTTTTGGGATATGGGGGGGGGGGGGGGGGGGGAGGTTGGTA
>JAJOOR010006740.1:0-42663 GCA_036250505.1 Solanum acaule | reverse complement strand
ATTAGTTAAGATTTTTATTTGTACGTTGTTGTGCCGGAGAGATTCTTAGAAAGAGTCTGAGTCAATTTTTTTAACTTTAATAATTAGTTTTAAAATATAATTGTTCTACTCATTCATCTCAAGTTCAACTACGATATTGTTTTGACATATATGAACACCAATTATCAATTTGAGTTTTTTCCTTTTTTAATTTAATTTTGAATCTCACACTAATATTTTAATAGTATTTATTAATTGTTAGGAATACACGTGCAACGCACGTGTCCAGTACTAGTATATATATATATCCAAACTAAAGTTTCAGTTAAATTTATTATTTTCCTTTTCCAATTTATATAGCACACCTAAAATTTTGAGATTCAAATTTTTAAATTTAGACCGTGAATTCGGAAATACTAGCTTTTGAATTTTTTTTTATATATTTAAAAATTATATAAAATGTAATATAAATCACAATAATTATCAATGTCATATAAATTGAAATGGAGAAGATAATTATAAATTAAATAATATCTAATGAATGTAAATTATAAGTTTGCGAGAGTAACTTGAGATTAGTTTGGTTCGTGTGATTTTGACAAACTAAAGAAGTAAAATAATAGAAAAACGATTCAACCCGGCGACCTCAACATTCTTTTTGGACACCCTTTCCACTGCGCCAAAGCATCTATTAATGTCAAGGTTGTGCAAAATGATTTATGTATTGGTATTTAATAAATTTTGACTAACGTAACCAATGTAGTTTTCCGACAAAGGGTGTTCACGTGCACACCCTTATCAGGCTGTAGCTCCGCCCCTGCGATATTTATTTATATTTTTCATTTTTTATGGCTTTTAATTGACTTAAATGCGTTAATCATCCTGGAAATAGAGTTTCATCTAGTTTCAAATGTCATATCTTTATATGATATCAGAGTTAGGTTCGTACCTATTTGGACCCCCATGTTATATTGTCCACACTCTAGTTTCATGAGCTAACTTTTGTGGCACATCTTTACAGACTTGTAGTACTATACCATTTTTTCTAGTTATTTTACTTCATTGAGTAATTTAGTAACTAAAATTATCTTTTTAGATATATCCTAGGCCTGATATCTTTTTTTTCCTTTAAGAAATGCAACATTTTGATTCAAACGACAAACATCATTAGCAATTTATCACAATCCTTGCACCATGTCAAGGAGGTTTCCACGTAAACTTGGTCTTCGGACTCATGTAAGCCAACAGTATCACAGCCTTCCATGTAAATCTGGAACTTGGGACTGGCAATGTGAGCAAGCTCACACTGATGAAATTAAATGACATGCTTATAGTTAAAGCCAAAAAGACCTTATGTAAACAATGTAGAACTTATCAATCCTCTCATAATATAATTTGCAAGACGTTTTATATGTTTGCCAGTTACCTATTTTCATCTCTTCCTCCAAAAAATTGTTTAAGTTTTATTAAATCATTTTGTGTACATACTCTGTATGTGGATAGATGGATAGATCAGTAAACCATGTTTCTGACATGTTTGCCTTTTGATAAATTGGTAATAGTTAGTATTTTACTTTTAAATAACATATACAAAGTAAACCATGTTTCTGACATGTTTGCCTTTTGATTTAAGCTGTAACATGCTAAACATTAGCTCATCTATTAGGCAATTTATATATATTGGATTAAGTCCTCTACACTTGTGTTAGCTACCTGTTAAATTAGAGTAAAATCTGTCATGGTAAATATGTAGCATTTGAAATTCGTCAAAACATTTGTTTTTTTTGGCAGGTGTCATCTACTGTACTTCGCAAGGACATGGCCAATCTACTAGATTTCATAGAGAGGTTAAAGAATGGACGAGTTCAAATAGCGCTTGACATGGATCAAGCAGAAATGCTGGCATTGGAGCTGACATTTATATCAGCATTTTTCCAGCTTTTTTATGCTGCTTTGGATGACGAAATGATTTGTCTATCATATGAGGTTCATAATCTGGTTCAGTCACTTTTTTATCAGAAGGGAGATGGCATGCTGGCTAAACTAATGAATCATTACGTTCCCTGCCTCCTAAATAATATCGAAAGTTATATCAGGTCACATGATTATTCTGAATCAAGTGCTACCATGACTGAGGATCATTTGGTTGAACATTTAGATGCTGTCCTCGTGTTTCTCCAATAACTACCCAAGTGTTGTGCTGAGTTGATTTTCCCAATAATGACTCAATATGAGCTTCTTCAGAATGTGTATGGCAATTTACGAGATTTTCATGAGTTAAAAGTAAATGGTTGTGTTGAGTATGACACAATTGAGCATTACGTCAGTTTCAAATTATGGTTCAGAGTGTAGGAATCTTCTGTTTTCTCCTTTTGCATTGTCAACTTGATTAAAGAGATGAACATGATGAAATACTTGCCAGCTCTCAAGTTGAATCCATGCTAGTAGATCTACTTGTGGATATTATTCCTGTTGAACTGGAGTTTATGCACATATGTTTGACAAATTTGAAAACTTCAAAGTCAGAAAAAGTCGGATGCTTCATTAAGCAGCTCCAGAATACCTCTCCACATATTCTTAGAGAATATCTGATTCATCTACAATCGCACATGGCTAATATAACTACTGATAGCACTTCAACACGCAACATTCATGTCATGATAGAGTTCCTATTGATTATTCTTATTGATGTTCCCAAGGATGTTATTCATCATGACAAGCTGTTTGTTCTCTTGGAACGTGTTGAAGCACTTACCAGGGAGGTATCCATTTGTGTTAGCAACATAGACGAGAACTTAAGGAATGAAGAGAATGTGATTGATACAAGGTATGTGTAACATCATGCAATTTGAAATATCTATGAAGAAGCTTAAAAAAAATAAATCGGAAATAGTCATTTTTGGAAAGAATTTAAAGTTCTGGAAATTTGGTTAAGTAATGGGAAATAGGTGAGTTTTTGGTCAACTTTGACCAGCCATAATTCCTAGCTCAGGATGAGTTAGGTGTAGTTCCAGTTATGATTGCGAATTTCGTGGAATGGTCTTTCCAACGCCGCCGAGTTTGCCCGATTCCAAGTTCGTATGAGGGAGTTATGCCCTTTGGAAGTTGGGCAGTTGGCAGGGAAATTAGTCCGAAAATTTTAAGGGTATTTTGGTCATTTCCCTTAGCCTTTTCTTTTGGATATATATTGTTGTGTTAGACTGAATTTTAGATCAGTTTGTCCCATTTTAAAGGGTGAGAGTAATGGTTTGAGAGTGAAGAGGAGAAGAAGAGGAGAAAGAGAAGATCAAGCAAGGTTTCGTCAAAGATCGTCGTGGATATCGTCGGGGGTGATCCCTACTAGGTATGTGAGTTCATAGTGTTGGGTTGGTTCTTTCCCCCACACGCCAAACTCGTTTTATTTTTCGAGAAAAGATTTGGTTGTGTTGTTGAAGTTGTTGGTTGTGTTGTTGAAGTTCCTTGTTGATTTGGGACTTGTTTCCGGTTGTGTTTTTGAGTTGAAATCTATTGTATGTTGAGGGGTTTATGATTCTAAGTGTTTGGGGCTGGAACCAATGAAGTTAAGGAGGTTTAGAGTTGGAAAAATGAAGAAGAAAAGTCGAGTTTTTCTGGGGAAAGGGGTGGCGCGTCGCGCCTGCCAGTGCGCCCCAAAAGAGCTTTTGAGCTTTCTCCCTTGGGGCGCCGCGCCTAGCAGTACGCCCCAGCCCCAGCAGTCCTTCTGAGCTTCGAGGGCTGGCGCTCCGCGCCTTGCAGAGCGCCAAGGATGCCAAGTTTCCCCATTCTTTTCATACTTTCTCATGCATGTTCCTTGGTATTGTACCTATGTTTCATAGTTGTTTTCAACGCTCCAAGGTACGTCTAAACGTCAAGAACTCGTCCATAACATGTGATCAAACACCTTGAATCCATAATTCCAATTCAAGGAGAGTTAGTTTCCAAGTCAAGTGAAGTTAAGAGTTAAGTCTAGAAGTTAAAGAAGTGAGTCAAAGCAAGTCTTTAAAGTTGTTCAAGAGTCTTTATTGAATGTTTTAACTTCATTTTAAGGCTCAAGTTTCAAATCAAGTAAAGAGTAAAGAGTAAAGAGTCAAGAGTTTCCAAGTTGAGTAACGAGTATAGAGTTGAGTTCATTTCTCAAAAGTTATTAGGGAACTATGTATTCCCAAAGAAGTTTCTAAATGTTTTTTACATTTGAGTAAGAAAGGAACTATGATTCCAAAAGAGCCTTTGGGCTAGTTTTCAAGAAAAAGGAACATCGTTTCCAAGTGAGCCTTTGGGCTAAGTTTTGAGTAATTATCTCAACTAAAGAAAGATGTGTTTAAAACACTTAAGAGCTAAAGTATTTTTTTGGGAGTAGTCTTGAGCATCGAATTGGGGACACGAGTTCATATTAACTCAACTCTCCATAAGAACCATGTAGCCAACATGGGATTTAACGGGTCATACTTTTTAGATGATCATGTAAAGTTAAGCTAGTGGATCCACTTGGTAAAGTTAGCTTCCTATATCACGGCAAGGTATAAGATGGTCTTTGGGCAACGTGAGGTAAAACGTTATATCACCACTTAGTTTCATAGTGGTGGTTGTCGGTTAGAGAAACTCCCACAGAAGTAGAAAGTGCATGGTTCCTCGAGAAGTTCTGCGTAGTGTGGATGGGGGTATGGGACTTCATTCATGCATTGCACAAGTAGACTTTGAGAGGAAGCATGGTATTTTTATGATATTATAAATATGATTTTTACGTCATGTTTTAATAGTTTTACAAGCTTTATATATTGCATGTGTCTTATTGCTTTATATATTGAGATCAGTTATTCATGAGTCGAACAGAGCCAAGGTAAGTGTTCTCTTGCACTCTTTTCAAGCTTAAGTTGTGGTTTAGCTTTCCAGCTCGCATACTCGTACATTCAATGTATTGATGCCAGTTGGCCTGTATCTTATGACGATGCAGACGCACAAGATCAACATCCAGCACGCCGTTGATCCAGTTGAGCACTCCAGAGTCAGTGGTGAGCCTCCTTGCTTTCCGGAGGACTCGGTTGTTTTGTGCTCTTAGTTTTGTTTTATTAGGATGTTACGGGGTCTGCCCCAACATCCATCTCAGTATATAGAGGCTTCATAGAAAGTCAGTCAGTTAGTTTTGAGTCTCTCATCTATGTATATATGTAATATCCTATTTTGGGACTCAAGTTGCCCTTTTCGGGCCAGATGTTATCAGTTAAGTTGTTTTATGTCCTTGCATTGCATGGAGTTATTCTGTTGAGTTAGGTTTCCGCTGAGTTAAGAAAGCCAGGCCAAGGGTTTGCTTGGGGGCCAACAATGGTCTTCGAGTGTCGGCCACGTCCAGGGTGTAGGCTCGGGGCGTGACAATATGCAAGGCTAGACTTTCTGGAAAATATTGAACTCTTAAAGAAAGATCTCAAGAATGTTTTCTTAAAACCCCCTGCAGAGTCATCTCAACTCTTTCCCATGAGTGATGGACCACTCTTCATGAATCTTCTACTCAGAAACTTAAATGACTTGCTCAACTCCAATGCTTACTCGGTTGATTTGATAAAGGAAGAAATCGTGCTGGTGAAAGAAGGTCTAGAGTTCCTAAGATCATTCTTTGGAAATATTGTCAAGTAGGAATTTAATAAAGATCTTAGGACTCTTGTTATAGGTCTGGCATATGAGGCGGAACATGCCATTAATTTAATTCTTGTCAGAGATCATGGTCTCTTGCACCTTATCTTCTTACTTCCTGATACCCTAGAAAAGATCAAGCTTATCAAAGAAGAGGTATCCACGAGGATTTCCAAAAGCAAGGGTCTTACTGTTGGAAATGCTCCCAGCAAGCCAGTTGAAATTAAGAAGTCATCAACCACTGGTCAGATAATTGTATGGTTCGAGGAGGAGATGTTGGAATGTATGCGTCCACCTATCAGTCAAGGACCAGGTCTTTTGACTCAGCAAAAACAGTAACTAAAAATATGCGTCCACTTGTTTCGATTCCTCAGCACAGTTACAATAGCAAACAATAAAATAAGTGCTGAAAGTAAAGATTGAACAAGCAACTTTACGTGGAAACCTCCTTGCTCAAAGGAGTAAAACCACGACCTGGCCTGCCAGGACTTTTCAAACTTCTTTCACTAGTCTTCTCAAGCAAAAGCAAAAGCAAGTTTACAAACTGAGATTAGTCTGCTAATCCCAACTCTAAGCAATACCTCCTATCACTTAGATGAGCCAGAGCAGATACCACACTGCCCACTAAGCTATCACCCCTAGATAACTTAGACTTTGCTAATTGGATACAACACCGCTCACTAAACCACCATCCTATGGACGATTTAGATTTTGACTAAGCAACAACAATGTTGCCCACTAAATCACCTAACTCTAGATGACTTAGACTTTCAGAAACCGAAAAAAGATCTGAATCCTTTATAGATTAGGATCAGATTTACAATGTAAGCACATGAGACATAAAGCTCTAAGTACAACAAAGACTCTTCTTCACTCTATCATATCCCTTTGTTGAGTTGAGCAATGTTCTTCCTTGAAGATGGCCTTCTTTTCAAGCTTATGAATTTTGAGAGAAAATTCAAATTTAGTTTGCCAAATCTTGAGTTTGTGTTTGTTGGAAAGAGATAATATATTGAAAGTGAACACAATCTCCTTGAGCCAATCTCATTGGTTGAAGGCTTGCTGTTAGAAAAGTTGTGCACCTGCCGTAGCAGCTTTTCTGACGTATCAGCTTTTCTGATAGCTGTCTTTTCACCTTTCCATATCGACGTCTTGCAGGGACCAGGTCCCTTGCAAACTTCTTAATGAGTTCTTGAAAGGTTTGCTGGCTGACTTCTTTCTTTGGATGAATGAATTAATTATGGTGTTTGTCATGTATAAAATATCAACCATAAAGAATTATTACCCATTGGATAAACACCATCCTCCGTTCTGATTGGTGTAGTACGCTGACGCCTCACCAACCTCTGACACGACAGCTTTACAACTGTACCCCATTATGCATCTGATGGAGATGATAGAGAGAACTCTGCTGGGGACCAGGTCCCTACATTTGTGAGACATTGAAACAGACAATCTCGTCCGCTCTTCCTATTGGTGTAGGACACTGCACTTTTCACCTACCACCTGACGTGACAGCTTTACAGCTGTACCTCATTTGAATCTGGAAGAGAGCACTCTGCCGGGGACCAGGTCCCTGCATTTGTGAGGATCATCAAAACACCTAGAATATAACAGGAGACAGAGTGGATAATTAGGAAGCTCACCAGTGGACCAGCAGAGGTTGATGTCATTTCCATAGTTGGCATGCCAGGGCTTGGAAAGACTACTTTGGCTTACAGAGTATTTAATGATAAGTCAGTTATTGATCATTTCAAATCCGTGCTTGGTGCACAGTTGACCAAGAACACAATGAAAAAAAGTTGTTGCAAAAGATTTTCAACAAGTTATTGGTTTGAAACAAACATCCAATGAGGATGACATTGATGAGGACATTATTGCTGATAAGCTGTGGAAAGAACTGTTTGGGAAGAGGTATCTTATTGTCTTGGATGACTTGTGGGATATTGCAACATGGAATGAGCTAACAAGACCTCTTCCTCAAATTCAGAGAAGTAGAATTATTTTAACAAGTCGGAAAAGGGAAGTGGCTTTGCAAGGGAAACACCACAGTGATCCTCCTTATCTTCGATTGCTCACACCAGAAGAAAGTTGGGATTTATTAGTGAAAAGGGTATTCGGAGAAGAACGTTGCCCTGATAAACTATTGGTCGTTGGAGAAGAAATAGACCGAAAGTGTGCAGGACTTCCTTTGCTACTTGATCTGATTGGTGGTGTCATTGCAAGGAAGGAAAAGAAAAAGGCTTTATGGCTTGAAGTACTAAATAATTTGAACTTGTTAATTTTGAAGGATGAAGAGGAAGTGATGAATGTTATACAATTAAGTTATGACCATTTATCAGATCACTTAAAGCCGTGTTTGCTTTACCTTGCAAGCTATCCAAAGGACAACGATATTAAAATCTCTGAATTGAAACATTTATGGAGTACTGAAGGACTTGTGGAACAGACTGAAATGAAGAGTGTTGAAGAAGTACTGGAGGTTTATGTGGATGAGTTGATTTCAAGTAGCTTGGTAATGGTTTTCTATGGGATACATGATAGGAACCCGAGTTTCCGAATTCATGATCTTGTGCATGATTTTTGTTTGATAAAATCTAGAAATGAACATTTGTTTGGCGTGATAAAATCAAATGCATCGTCTTCATCTTCAGATCTGATGCCGCGTGAAATGACCATCCATTACGATCAGCATCTCCATTCGGATGAAAATTTTGTCCTGTTCAATCCAGAAAAGAAAAATCCTTATATCAAACACCTCCTCTCATTGAAGGTATACAAGGCTGATGATATAAAATCTTGGAGGCCTAATCACCTAAGACACTTGAGGCGTCTTAAAAGTTTAGAGATACGTCAAATACTTTTGACGGATCCTTTGCTGAATGAAATAGGCATGCTTGTTCATTTGAGGTATTTAAACATTTGGACGAAGGTAGAAGCTCTCCCTCCGTCTTTTTCAAACCTCTTGAATCTAGAAACTCTGATGGTGTATAACTCAGCATCAAACATGGTACTATCCCCCAGTATCTGGAGTCTTGCAAAGCTTCGACATGTTCACATGTTGAATTTTTCTGTCTTTGATTCCCTTGCTGACGAACAAACAGTGTTAGAAGAGGACTCAAAGTTAGAGAATTTGAGAATATTATCTGGGCTCAGGATTTCCGACTCGCAAGACACAGGGGATGGGATGATAAATATCAGTGTGATCTGTACTACTTTCCTTTGAGCTTGAAAATATTGAAGATGACAAGGTTTGATCTTTCATCCGATTCACTGTCAGGAATTGTGAGACTGCCCAACCTTGAAAACTTGAGTCTAAAAGAAGTAATCATCGAGGGAGGGAAAGAATGGAACATGGAAGATGTCACCTTCGAGAAACTGAAATTTCTCACATTGTATGAGGTGTCTTTTTTCTGAATGGCAGGTTAGAGAGGAATCCTTTCCCATGCTCGAGGAATTACAAATAGAATGGTGTTATGAGCTTATGGAGATTTCAGACAGTTTTGGGGATATTGCTTCATTAAAGTCTATCACAGTGTTGGGCCGGCCTCAACTAACAGATTCAGCCCTAAAATTAAGGAATATGTTGCAGAAATGACGGGCGATGACAAGCTTGTGGTTATGTAGTAGTGAGTTCTTGCGCGAAGTGGGCAAATATTTGTGAGTATATACGAATTTATTAACTTCTCTTGTACATTAAGTTCCTTTTCAGTATATATTTTTTCATTTACCGTAACCTGTATGATCTCTTTGCAGAGCGCATATAAGGTTGTCATACGATTAACTTTGGGCAGCACATCAACCAATTGAGGCTTCAAATGATGGACCGATCCTCATACTTTTATGTATGTTCTTCATTTAAGGTGCTTAAACATTCGGACGGATGCAAAAGTTCTCCCTCCGTCATTTTCAAACCTCTTTTGGCAGTGTTGGAGAACTTATCAGGGAGGTATCCATTCGTGTTTACAACTTAGACTTGCTGAAAAACTCTGCTAGTGAACAACACATCAAACAGTGTACTCCCATCTAGTATTTGGAGTCTTGCAGAGCTCCGACATGTGAGAATCGATGATTATTCTTTATTTGAACTAACTGTATTATAAGAGGACACAAAGTTAGATGAACTGAGTATACTATATCAGCTCAACCTTTTTTGTTTGGAAGATGCAGAAGGATCTTTTTGTTGAAATTTGCTTTTAGTTATGTTTTAAATAAAATAAGTTGTCTACTTTAAGATGAATTTGAATTTTAAATTTTAGTTAGGTCGTTTGAGTTTTGATATATTTAAGGTTATTTTAAATTTCAAAATACACAGATTATATGTTTTACGTTGGCTATTTAAAGCCCCTCAATACTTAGTAAATTTGTTGAAAACCATTTCAATCCATTGAGAGACATTTTCAACCCTTTTTGCTTCCCCATCTTTTAAAAAAATCAACACTTTTCCCGTGCTCGAGGAATTAAGAATATTATGGTACTATGATCAGAATATTGATTCAAAAATACAATCACACTGTACGAAATCCATCAACTTAAAGATTTAGCTGTGATGATTAAGGTTTATTGTCAGTAATCTTCTACCATTGAGTTTGTGTGCGAAATGGGGTCCTTATTTAGCTCATGTTAGGTCCTTATTTAGCTCATGTTAGGTCCTTAATTCAGCCCTTTGTTGTGAGTATATCAACTTCTTTGCTTTGTGAAATTTCATACCTAAACTACTGTTGCTTTGCAAAATTCCATACCTAAACTATTGGATGCTCACGAAACCCTTCAGACGTCAACTACATTGTTCTCATATTAAAACATCCCTACTTTACTTTACCTGATTTTTTAAAGAAAAAGAGAGCACTACAACAATATAAGAACAGGAAGGGAATCACGTAAACAAAATTGGAAACTTTAAGAATCATTACACTTCATATTTCAATTTCAGAATCAATTTTGGAATATTACTATTATATGAAAGAGTATTACTAAACAAAAGACTATGATAGTATGTTGTTTTTCGTCCTAAATTCTTGGATCTTCCACTAAGTGCGAATCTAAGAAAGTAATTTGAACATTAAACTTGAAGATCTAGGATCCCAATAAAGCACATTTTCATCACCAATGCCTAATCCATGATTGTTGAATAATTCGATGCACGAAAGAGAATAGTCATCATTGTACAACTTCTTTAAGAAAACATTTCCACCTTCATACTTTTTAGGGGAATTCTCCTCAGCTACATCCCACATGTCAACACGTACCCCGCTCCTGTTCTCCAAGCTTTTAGCCACATCCAACTTTCAATATCGAAGAATATACTCAAATGTATCAAAAAATGGAATCATCAACATTCCAAGAACGACCTCATCATGGGTAATCTTTTTCAATTTTTTGGGCAGGGTATAAGTCTCTTATCTCCACTAGTTCTGGAGTCACTACCCATGGAGTGTTGTTAACTATGCAGCTTCTATTTTCTTTTCAATGGCTTCTTCTTCTTTCTCCGAACCAAAAATTGAGATTTACCGAGTTGCAGCACCAGATTTTCATCCCAAATTAACCCAAAGGGCTCAAACTCTATTGTCTAATATTTCGTTAGTAATTTGGAATCGATGGTGGTGTTTGACAAAATTACTCTTTTGGATAGGATCTCTTCTGTCAATTATGCTATAATTTGGTCATAAATTTCAGGACTGTTACAACCACAATGAGTTCCTATGCAGCTTGGAAAAATTCCTAAGGTCCTCGAACATACCTTCGGGATTCTTTAAGTCCTACAAATACAAATCCAACCAGAAATGACATTTTGGATTCAACAGATTTCACAAAATAACTAACGGAGATTGGTCTCAAAGAAGAAAAATCTACTACTAGAGGTGGTATTCTTGCTGATGAGATGGGAATGGGGAAGACTATTCAAGCCACATATCATGTACTGTTGTTGGTGTGATTTAGTGGGTCAGTAAGACTAACCTCTTCACAACAAAATTCTAGTTTATCATGATGTGCCAACAGGGAGAAGAATATTGACATATTTGTGCAATATGATTTTGTCATCACTATGTACTCCGTAGTGGACGCTGAATACCGAAAAAATGTGATGAGACCAAAACAAAAATCCCAGTGGTATGGAAAGTTGTTTTATGAACAAAAGCTTTCTGTTCACCAGAAGTACTTTAATTTTGTGGACTCGATGTTGTTAAAATAACTAAACAATCAAAGTAGGAGGGTAATCTTGGAGGAAAAACATCAAAGCTGAAAAAGAATTTTATTCAAGGTAAGGCCAAGACAAATGATGATTTGGAGATTGATACATGTAAAAGAGGTTGTGGGAAGAGCATAAAGCGCAAAATCTAGACTGATGATGGTTCTTTTGATGATTCAGCCAGTGTTGGTCATGAAGAAGTCAATTGTTTCATGGTATCATTATGGCCTTCTCAATCAAACAAATCAAATATGTGGGTCGAGTTAATTATGCAATAATTTCTTCATCCAATCCATTTCACAGTGTGCGAAATTGACTTCCTCATGGATATATCTTGATTGTCATTGGCTGAATCATCAATAGAACCATCAATCCCACTTTAACGCTTTATGCCCTTCTCATACCTATTTTACCAGCATCAATCTATGAATCATTATTTTTCTTAGCCTTCCTTTCGACATAATTCTTTTACAACTTTGACATTATATCACCAAGATTGCTCTATTGCTTTGACTTTTTAGCAGTTCTAACAGAATCTGGTGTATAAAATACTTCTAGTGAACATATAACTTTTGCTCATAAAAATAATTTCTACACTACTCCCATTTTTATTTTCGTGGCCATCACAATTTTCCTACACTCAAGCTCTACTGTGGAGTAAGTAGTGATAACAAATCATATGCAACAAATTTATCAAAAATTTTCTACCTGTTCGCACCATGATAAAATAGAATTTCAGTTCTTCCTTTAGTGGTGAAACAATCAATCTTACCGATCCACGAAATCACATCAACAACAAGACATATAATTAAGGTTCATTTTAGTACTGTGAGCTCGTAGAAAGTACAAGGGGCAAGTGAGAGAAAACTAGGATAAAAAATTACTTGCCCTAGTTTGTGTTTAGTAAGTACAATAGCTATGGCTCTAATAATCTTCCCCATCCCCATCTCATCAACAAGAATACCGCTTCTAGCGATAAATTCTTCTTTCTTCAATGCCCAAACCATCCACTCTTTCTGGTACCTTAGCAAAGGCATGATAAAATCAGATGGTGGCCGGTCAGAATGAGTTGGAGAATAAAACTTCTAAGCCACCATCTGATTTTATCATGCCTTTTTTGCTAAGGTACAACTGTGAAAACTAACTAGTTGAGAGAGAGAGAGAGAGAGTTTGTGTTGAGAACAATGAGCGGGAAGTTGTGCAGCTGCAAACATATTTATAAAGCCAGATCAGTAATGAAAGAGGGTGTGGTAAAAATATTTTTTCTTTAACTAGAATATTTGAAGTTCAGTAATCGAAATTCGACCAACTTTTAAGTTTAGAGTGTTTCTGTCTTAAGAAAGCACTTACATTATGTTTTGTGTTTGTTTAAAGGAAGAAAATCATTCTATTTAAAACAAATTTATATTAGAGAACCTTTATAATAATGGACAAATATTTTATTGTGAAATAGTGTATTACCTATATAGATAAAGTCGAGATTTGGTTTTACAAACTAATTTATAATTATCAGAATTTAGTATTTACTTACCAGTTAAGAAATTACATTCAAGTAATTGGTAAGTCATTAATTTTTTTGTTTATTATTGGAACATGCATAATAGCTAGAGAAATGATTTGATATACCCCTCAACTTTGTGATTTAGAGATTACATAACACTCGTTATAAAAGTAACTTACATATACCCTTGTTGTTAGACCCTCACCTTGATGGTTTAAGTGAATCAGTGTTGGCTAGGGATTTACATGATGAATGTAGCCAAGGCCCAATGACTTCGATCAAGATCAATCTAAATTAAATATAGACCTTGGCATTGGCGTGGCTAAAGTATGCAAGATAATGTGTGTCTAAGACATGACAAGCGTTGGACAAAGCTAAAGCAAGGCAAAGGAGGCTATGATGGTGGCATGGCAATGGCTAAAGAATTTCAAGGGCTTAGTGTTAGGCAAGGGAAAACGGACCAAGAGACTGGACCAATGGAAACCGATATGGGGCAGGACCTGCGCACAGTGCAATGACGTGGTCACACACAAAGCTGGACAACCAGAAGCGAGTTTTGGAGACAGATTTGTAGGTTGCTTGCATGTGTCTCACACATGCATGGGCAGCTTCTAGCCATTTGTGGATTATCAACAATGTAGAGAGAACTTGTATTTTCAAATTTTGAATTGGCCTATCAGTTGAGATGCCAACTGAATGAGATTGTGACAAGGTGCTTTGGCCTATTTATTGGCAATAGGCAGACCATTCACAAGCAAGGAGTTTGGTCAAATTTTGTAGGCTAAGTTATTTTTATTTGTGTGCTTTCTTTGTGTCATGAGTTCAATACAGAGCTGGGAAGAGATTCATGTATGTGCTTGTATTGTCTATATTCTCATGCTTGTCTAAATGAAGAACTAGATTGAGAGAAAAAGAATAGGGATGACACGTCAAAGGGTGATATATTGTCTAGTGGATTAGATCGGGAAGGGTTGACCCCATGACACTTACCATTACATAAATTGCGTAGATTTACTATTTATATCTAATAGAAGTAACAAAATTGATTTAAATTCTATTTTTTATTTTTATTTTTTTAAAAAAAAAATCAATGTTGGAGGATGTTAGATTCTTCTAGCAAAGTTCAGGAATATTTTGATCCTTGTATGCTTTATTTAACTTGGCAAAGTAAAATAAAAAGAAGTGATAAAATGGGCATTGACCTTACATGGAGCACCGAACTGGGGCATCATCAACAAGCCTCAGATCTACTCACTCATTTGGATTGTCGTTAATAAACCATACCGATTAACAAACTTTGGTAAGCCGAAGGTAGAGATATAAGAACAAAGCTATAACGAGTTTAAGAGGGTAGAGGCTGCTAAAGAACATGACCCAAAACAAACTCAAAAGGTTTATAGGAGGAAATTAGGGTTTTAGTTAGAGAGGTATTTTGAAATTTTGAATTTGATTTGATCATTGAGATATATATCTATTCAAAATCAAATGTTGGGACTTCTGGATGTGTTCGGTCTTCACTTGATCCGAACAGAGAAAACAAGATTTGTCTTAGATTATACTTGAAGTGATGAACCTTTAATTGTACTATTTGATGTGGACTCCCTTGAAGCCTGAAAAAAGAAGAGATGGAAATACGTCTGGAATTTTTGAGATTTGCATGAAAATGGTGAGGAAGCATCTGCCAATGGTGAAACAATCTGGAAATTTTCCTTGAAGAGGAGAGATGGATCTTGAGGGAGAAAGAGAAAAAGGATGAGAGGCTCAAGAAAAATTAAGAAACCCTAGATGCTTACCTATCTTTAAAGGTAATTCAAACAATTTAAGAAGGAAGACGAATTGGGCTTTGTCAAGGGAAGAGTTGGGTTTATATATTGGGCTACTTAAAAGAGCAAATGGTCTAAAGTTCTTGGTCTTCTTCCTCTTTTCAGATAATTTCTTGGGTTTCTTTATATTAATTAAAGAGAAATTAAGTGGAGTTAAAGTATTATGCATATATTATATGGTGATAAATTTAGTAATTAAAGTATGTCATAGCTAAAATAGATAAGTAAAACATGATTAACTTTGTAAACCTATTAAAAGAGTAGAATGGTTATCTAGGATACTAGTTCTTGGACACGTCCCATGCAAGTAGTATATACAAAATAAATTATATTAAATCTATAGTGTAATCAACAATAAAATTTGTTAATAAGTATAGGCGAAAATTGATAAGTATACATTCTATTTTATTATTTCTTTGTTGGACGACAAATGCTTATATATTGTATGAAACTGTGAAATTAGACAATTGGTCAATTTAGGAAAAGAAGACCTAGTGAGTTGCATTTTGATGTGCTAATAGGTGCAAACATATAACATATTTATATGCTAAAACACATTGCTTAAAATATTGTATAATTAACTCTAATTTTCTCGTAATATATATATATATATATATAAACATCTAATTTTCTCATAAAGTACTTGAATGATTGGTTTTTTATTCTCGGGAAGATGACATCATCGAGTAGCACACGTAAAAGATGAATGAAAGAAGCTGAAAAATAATAAAATACAATAAAGAAATTAGTATTGAGAATTTTCTTTTTCATAGTAGTAAATATTCTTGAAAGAATAATAGAATAACAATAGTCTATAATTAGAAAAGCAATAACACAAATCACCAAAATGGTACATATATGAATAATGTACCTTTTTTTTTAAAGCATTTACTGCTCTAATGGTAATGGTTCATAGCAAAACCTTATCTTTTCATCTTTAATATGCTTCTACCAAGTTATTGAAATAATTTTCTAAATCAATAATAGTAGAGAGTGGTGCTATAAAAAGTTGCATGACAGTACTACCCTTTTCATGGATATTCATATAATATAAAGTAAAAAGAAAAATAAACATAAATTGTTACCTCATAAAGTTGCAACTTTTCCTCTACTATTTTATCCAATGGTGGGTTATACATATTCTTGATTTATAAAAGTTAATTATTGAGAAGAATATAGTAAATGAGACAATATAATTCATTATCAATTTAACGGCTATTAATGAATTTCCTAATGGCTCACTTGGATCACTTGTTTTTGAAAATCTTGAAGAAATAAAGAAGAAAGAAGAAGAAAGGCACATATGAGAAGCACATGTACATAGAAAATAAATATTTCTATATTTAGAATAGACTAATAGAAATAGGACAAGTGTACAAAGTATTTCTTTTGTTATTTGTCTGTACAACAAATAAGATGTATATAATCTAGGGTTTGACAATTCAGTAGAAAGGGGAGAAAATTTCTTTCATGGTATATGTTGCTCCCCGGTATACACGCAAGTGTACGTGGTCGCGCAAGTAATATAGATTCTTTAAGAAACGAGTTATCGTTCCCAAGGGACTTATGATCAATTTATATTTAACACTTAATCCTCCAAATAAAAGTAAAAGTAACCTTTTAAAAAATTGATGATTTATTGTTGACTACTACTAATTATGAACTAAATGAAAGTAACTAATTGTGAACGACTTTAATATTATGTTTCAAGCAAGTTAAAAGCAATTCCAGGATTGCAGCATATACTGAATATCATGTATCTTATTATCGGCCTAGAACTAATTTTAGTTGTCAAGTTACTGGTTTATAGGGTTAATTATATGAGTCGGGTTATACACCTCTCGTCGCCTAGCCCAATTAGCTACCTAACTACATCGTTGAGCAGGGATAAATAGACTAATTGGCGAGCATTTATATTTCATCCTATTTCGTATCCAAGCGAGTTGTTCGTCCGGGCGTCACTCCTGAACACAAATCATCTCGACTTAACGGGTCGATCAAGCTCTCTATATCCTCTAGTCTATTTAACCTCTCCTCTCGCAATTTTAAGGTTAAACAATAGATTTATCTCTAGATGGCCAGTCAAGAAATACTAAAATAAGAATATAGAAGTAACTTATAATGACAACCAAGAATTAATTCATAAAGCCTTAAATAATCAACAATCCATTCATAGCTACAGCCCCAGAACTAGGGCGTTTAGCTACTCATGCTATTAGAAAACAAGAAAATACAATAGTTCATGCAATTTCCAGAAATTAGAAGAGTTAAAGGATTGAAACCTATTACAAACTTGAATTCTTGCTCTTGCAAACTAAATCAAAAGTCGAACCCTTACTAATAAACCCTATGGGTCTATTTATAATAATTAGAAAAACTAAGACCCAATCCTCAACCAACAAGGAGTCCTATTTAGTTGTATTTTTGCTGGAAAAGTAGGCATCATGGTGGGGCGCCGCGCCAAGCATCGTGCTTGACCCTGGCCTTTGAAGTTTCCTCCTTGGCGCGCCTGAGAGGTGTTTCTGAATATTTGGTCCAAGCGCGTCGCGCTTCTCAGAGCACCTGAGAGGCGTCTCTGAATGTTGGCCCTTGGCGCCTCGCGCCTAGTAGTGCGCCTGGTCCTGGGGTCTTCATCCTTGGCCGCTTTTCATGCTCTCTTTCGTCTCTTTTCTTCAAGTTGACTCCAATTCCCTTGAGAGTTCCTGAAACAACTAATCATGTGTGTAAGTGTACAATCATTCCAATTTACACCAAAAATTAAGCTAATGACTAAAGATCATCTTTCAATCTAATTGACTTATGGGCAATTATTGACAACTTAGGCATATAAATATGCCTAAGATCACCACCCCTCACTTAGAACTTTGTTTGTCCTCAAACAATCTCTAGACTATCAACTCTTTTTCACAACCCTTGGACTTATCAACCCACCTCAAAATCAACCAAACATTTTTAATCATGATCTTGTAGTTCACAATGGGTGCAACCATTCACAACATTTACACCAAGTACAACACATGCTCAAAGAATGACCCTTTTATTATTATTATTTTCGGGCTAATGCAAACTCATACAAACACATCAATTAGATAATCTTATATATACCATGAATGCCCTCACTTGTTCTTGTTTAGTAAAGCCTTTCACTCAAACAACTTGCAATATCAACAAGGCCTATTTTTCAAATAATCAACTCACCCTCACAAAAGAAGTTCTTACCTTTCTCAACATACCATAAGCTTGCCAATAATGTATTATTACTTTCGCACATAATTCTCAAGGAATCAAGAGGACTTTCATTAGATTGTAACGTTGGCTTAAGGTAAGGGAGGGAATATTTAGGAATCATTTTAGTGACTACACCTCCCTAATGTACATGTCATTATTTTGCCAACAATTTTCTTTATAGCTCTTCTTTCCTCCTAGTACATACTTCACGACTGTTTACCCTTTTTGTTGCTCCATATTTGCCGTTTATTTCTCTTTCATCATTCATTTTTTTTCATGCCTTTGCACTAGCCACCCAAACTCTAGATTTTAACATCCGAGTAAGGTACACATTATCCTTGATAGTATCAGGGCCAATGTTTCGAGCATAATTCTAAATTAGTCGAGGTGCACATTGTCACTAAGGACTAGGGCCAATACAAAATTTCCTTTTTCACACAACGTAGCAATCCACCCTTAGCTATATCAACCAACATTTTCCAACCCTTCTTCTTAACATAGTGCATTAAGGATTTTTCATAGGATCAAAAGACTTGGTATCAAACAACGGGTTTCGGCTTATCGTGTGGCTTATCAATAAACAAGGCTATAGGCTTAATGGGGCTTCACTAGGGATGATTTCAATGGTAGGCATACACGTAGAGGTAAGAATCGGCTATTTCAAAGAAACGCCTCAATCACATTCCTTAAGTCATACAAGCTACTAAATCAACACACACAAGGCAAGTTATAGATATCAAGTTAAGAAAGAACAAATCAATTCTTACCACACATGGCATTATGACACATATAAGGATATATCAACTAACATGCTCCTACAACTTGCATTACGGTACCATTACACAATTAAGCCCATGTATTTTTATTTTGAGTCAAAACTAAGAACACATTGCTATAAGGTCAAAAATCTATTGCACTTTTCCACTTGTGAATACCCATGACGTTTGACTAACCCTTTCAGAGTTAATTTCAAAAGGCCAAGGTTGTTTTCTCAATCCTACTCTTCTATTTGACTAATTTTCCCTTAAGAAGGTCGTCATCCATCCATCACTGGGAACTATCACTCCTATGACGACTCTAAGACTCGATAAAGCAATAAACTAGTCCTATTTGGTTCAAAGGGACAATCCTTAGTAAAAGTATCAAAAACAAATGCTGAGGAACCCAAAATAATGTTTTTAAAACATTTAACTAAAAGCTACCACTAGACTCGATAAAGCAGTAAACAACTATATACAACAGAGACATATTTTCCCCACCCCACACTTTAAAAATAAGCACTATCCTCAGTGCACAATTAAAGCAAAGTATAGAGTTAGGAATACTCCCTTGGGCCGCTAGGCCTCGTCATCACCATGATCAAACACCATCAAGGCATTCACATCCTCATCCACAACATCAGCCTCCTCATCATCCATAACATCATCTGTAGTAGCCTCATCATCATCTAACGACTCCATAAAAGCGGGACCAGACCTGCATAGAAAGGCTGCAGTCTCGGTCAACGGATAGCGATCTGCCAAGGTCTCCATTTCCTCGTCAGTAACCTGATAACCACCTATACACAACTGTAGCTCTGCCATACTGAACATTCGTGCCATGACGCTGTCATCACGGGCTTGCCTTTCTGGAGCAGACAAGACAAGTCCATGGGACGTGTCTAGTGCCATTGTGCGGGTTACATCAACTAATTTACCCGTTAGATCCGGGTGATAAGCAACGGTCATGTCTACTGTTTCCTCTCCGATACCTTCACCCTCAGAAAATGGGTGATCAACCTCCCGTAACAGAATCTCCACCTTAAATTGTTCCTAAATTTCATCATATTTTGCCTTAAGATTGCCCCAACATTAATAGGCATTCCCTTCATGAGCATATAGACTAATACCACCCTATCCCTTATCACATCAGTCAAATGTTTGGTAGGCAACAACACACTACACACTATTTTCAGCCATACCCTAGCAACCTGATTAAAGTTAGCAAATTGGAGGGTATTATGCCTCCCAGTATCCTTACTCCGCTCCCACCTAGCAGTCGAATCAACCCCACACAAAGTATGTCGGATATCCCTATAAGGAGGTTTATCCTTCAAGTTATTAAACTCATCAGGGTCACAATTTGGGGTTCCTAACAACTCATTCAGAATTCAGACAGAAAATTTGACATCTTCCCCCCTAACAGGCACAATTTTATATTTTGTTTCAGTTAGCCAATTAGCATAAAATTCTCTCACTAACGTTAAATTACAATCTCCCAAATTGTCAAATATAAACCTCAGTCCCAAATCAATCACAGTCTGATATATAACAGGAAATTGTGACTGCAACCTTACCTCATTCACAAATTCATCGCCCATATACTTCGTCTCTTGTTGACAGGCGAACCATTCCCAGCCATACCTTTCAACAACCTTTTTACCAAATTTTTGCATCGGTTCCCGAGCATTAGAGGACCCAGAAGCTTCTCCTTTTCTACTCCGCTTAGAACCCGCCACGGATTTGGCTTTTGGCGCCATCACCACCTAATAAGAAAAGAGGAAAAAATAGAGAAAAAGAGGAACAAACACAAAGAAAAAACAAAAATTAGTTAGAAAAATTAAGGGGGGGGGGGCTGGGCAATGAGGAGAGGGAAGAAGAGAGTAAACGAGAAAAAAAAATTGGATAGTGAAGGATTCGAAGTTAAAGGGGAGTGGATATGTGGTTGTATAGGAGGATAATAGGTAGGGAAAGGTTTAATTGTGAGTGTAATGGAGGAAGGAGAAAGGTTGGTGTCAATGGAGGTAGTGGGAAGTTAGAAGAAGATGAAGAAGAAGAGTTGGAGAGAAGTTAGGGGGTTTGGGCGGTTTGTAGGAGAATGGGGGAAAGAAGTTGGAGTTTTAGGGATTTAAGGGGAGTGGGGTCGGATTTTATCCGGGTATAAACCCGGATTTAAAAAAAATCTGGGCAGGTACACGATGGTGGGGTGCCGCGCCTGTATCGCACCCCAAAACTTTCTCTCAACTTTGGTTAGGATTGTAGTATTGTTGCCCAGCCCCTTGAGAATGGTATTGGTTAACCCCTTGTGCCTGATTTTGGTTTTAGTTCCCACCCCATGAGAAGTAAGGATGGTTCTTCCAACTAGGGTTGTAAGTATTACCATAATTTTGTTGCACTCCACCCCTTTGCGCATTACCCACATAGTTTACGGAATTCGGGTTTGCCTCACATTGCTCGGTTTCATGAGTTCCACTACCACATACCTTACACCAATTTGCTGCCTATTGTACTACGTTTACCGGAACCTGATTTAGAGCTATTTGTTTAAATTGCAATGTAATGTTATGTTGCATTGCATCAAATTTGGCATTTATGGTAGTAGCTTGGTCTACATCTAAGATCCCTGTAGCCTTTTGGGTAGGGGTTCTAGACATTTCCCTCTCATACCCTTGGTTCCCTTCAGAGAGTTTATCGAGTAAAGCGAAGAACTCTTCACTTGTTATGGATAGGACCTGTCCACCTGCTACACTATTAAGAAGAAAACGAGCATTATAGTTTAAACCCTCAAAGGAAGTGTGAGCAAGTACCTCATTGGTTTGCATGTGATGTGGGCAAGCAATCAACATTTGTTTGAAACATGCCCATGCTTGGTACATGTCCTCCCCTTTCTTTTGAACAAATTTTATTTTCTCCCCTCTCAACTTCGCGGTTTTCTTGGATGGAAAAAACCTACTCAGGAACTTCTTTGCTAGATCATTCCAAGTGGTGATGGAGTTTGGTGGCTCAGAGTCTAACCAACGTCTTGCAGCTCCTAACAATGAGTATGGGAACAAATTCAACCTTACAAAGTATGATGAGACTCTAATTGGGATGTATGTATTGGTAATGTCTATGAAAGTCCTAAGATGGACTTGAGGATCCTCATGAGGGAGACCAGTGAATTGCCCATTAGTATGGAGGATCTATACCATGCTCTTCTTTAGTTCAAATCTACCCCCCGGTGGAGGTTTCCTAATACTGGATGCCAAGTTGGCTGTGAGTGGGACTGCCACATCACGGACTGGTCTTGCAGGAACAATAGGCGGTGCTCCTTGGTTATTCAGGTTCCTTGGGTTATTCACGTTGTCTTGAATATCATTATCAAAATTTCCCGAAATACCTAACCCCAATTCTCCTTGTCATCCCTGATTCATTTTTCTGTGCTGGCGTAAAACTCTTTCCGGTTCGTTGTAAGGTTCAACAAGATTTCCTTCCCGAGCCAGACCTGAAAATTGAGTACCTGTAATACACAAGCTAAGATCAAGTAATTAATATTTGAATATATTAAGTGTAGGCTTAAGAAGATTGAATATAAATCAATTTCTAAGTCCTCGGCAGCGGCGCCAAAAACTTATTGCTCCCCAGTATACATGCAAGTGTACGTGGTCGCGCAAGTAATATAGATTCTTTAAGAAACGAGTTATCGTTCCCAAGGGACTTATGATCAATTTATATTTAACACTTAATTCTCCAAATAAAAGTAAAAGTAACCTTTTAAAAAATTGATGATTTATTGTTGACTACTACTAATTATGTACTAAATGAAAGTAACTAATTGTGAACGACTTTAATATTATGTTTCAAGCAAGTTAAAAGAAATTCCAGGGTTGCAGCATATACTGAATATCATGTATCTTATTATCGGCCTAGAACTAATTTTAGTTGTCAAGTTACTGGTTTATAGGGTTAATTATATGAGTCGGGCTATACACCTCTCGTCGCCTACCCAAATTAGCTACCTAACTACATCGTTGAACGGGGATAAATAGACTAATTGGCGAGCATTTATATTTCATCCTATTTCGTATCCAAGCAAGTTGTTCGTCCGGGCGTCACTCCTGAACACAAATTACCTTGACTTAACGGGTCGATCAAGCTCTCTATATCCTCTGGTCTATTTAACCTCTCCTCTTCCAATTTTAAGGTTAAACAATAGATTTATCTCTAGATGGCTAGTCAAGAAATACTAAAACGAGAATATAGAAGTAACTTATAATGACAACCAAGACTTAGTTCATAAAGCCTTAAATAATCAACAATCCATTCGTAGCTACAGCCCCAGAACTAGGGCGTTTAGCTACTCTTGCTATTAGAAAACAAGAAACTACAATAGTTCATGCAATTTCCAGAAATTAGAAGAGTGAAAGGATTAAAACCTATTACAAACTTGAATTCTTGCTCTTGCACACTAAATCAAAAGTCGAACCCTTACTAATGAACCCTATGGGTCTATTTATAATAATTAGAAAAACTAAGACCCAATCCTCAACCAACAAGGAGTCCTATTTAGTTGTATTTTCGCTGGAAAAGTCGGCATCATGGTGGGGCGCCGCGCCTAGCATCGCGCCTGACCCTGGCCTCTGAAGTTTCCTCCTTGGCGCACCGCGCCTCTCAGCGCGCCTAAGAGGCATCTCTGAATATTTGGCCTAGGCGCGTCGAGCTTCTCAGAGTGCCTGAGAGGCGTCTCTGAATGTTGGCCCTTGGTGCCTCACGCCTAGTAGTGCGCCTGGTCCTGGGGTCTTCATCCTTGGCCGCTTTTCATGCTCTTTTACGTCTCTTTTCTTCAAGTTGACTCCAATTCCCTTGAGAGTTCCTGAAACAACTAATCATGTGTGTAAGTGTACAATCATTCCAATTTACACAAAAAATTAATCTAATGACTAAAGATCATCTTTCAATCAAATTGACTTATGGGCAATTATTGACAACTTAAGCATATAAATATGCCTAAGATCAGTATAAAAGCGGCATTAAGCTCGATCCAAAAACTTTTCCATCAACCTTTTCTCTCTTCTTTGTTTCATTGACAAATCCCTATTTTCACGCCACAACTCAAGGGGAACAACCATTTTATAATAGAAAATAGAAGCCACACTTAGCTAAGAAATTAATCGAGTATATCTTGTCTTAAAAATAAGTCCTTGATCGGAAAGACCCATGTCAACAACACTGTAAAGGATATAACTACTCTCACTGTACATGTAAAAAAAACAGCTGGCACATAAATCCTTTTTGGGCCATCGAGGCCATTATGATATCTAGGAAAATGTAAATGCTATTTGGGTTGTCAAAGTCGTCATGATCTCTATAGAGAAGCTAATAAATGCTATGTATTAAGACAATAAACTAAACCATTATCAAATTTCATCCAACCAACAAAATAGGTCAACATGGACAATAACGTGGCTATTTAACCCAACACACTAGTCTGCAAGCCTCTAAGAGTTGTAAAGCTTGGTGGGGACAAGGCCCCGACCTACCCAAAAACTATATACAAAATAACCCAACAAACTTTTAGACTCTAGTAGCTCCGGAGGAAAGGAGATAGCCAATCTATTGGAAGTCAACTGTGCAACTGAGAAGGTCTATCGAGTCGTCTATCGGGACCTGCAGGCATGAATGCAACACCCCAGGCAATGGGGCGTCAATATGAAATAGTGTAACGAGTATGAAAAGAAACTAACTGAATTAGAAGGTATTAAAATATACTAAAAGTAATCATGTAAGGAAATCAAGAATAAGGTAAGAATCTTGACCTGCTACTGAATTAAACATACAAAATAATTAAACAACAACCCAACCAAGCTCCCATAAGCTCGACAGGTACAAACAACAAACAAAATCACCTACCTAAGTCTAGAAGGTGCCAAATCAATCTATATACCCCTATTGGTAACGCCTTGTCTGTGTAGGAAGTTGCATATCCCTCTTAGGCAACACCATAGACCTATAGGATGTTCACATCCCTCTTAGGAATCAATATAGCCCCGTAGGCAACACATAACCCTCTTTGGCATCAATATAGCCTCGTATGCAACACATGACCCTCTTTGGCATCAACATAGCCCCGTAGGCATCACATAACCCTATTTGGCATCAATATAGCCTTGTAGGAAACACATATCCCTCTTAGGCAATACCATAGTCCTCTTAGCCAACATCATAGCCCCCATAGGCAGTTCATAACTCAGCAGCTAACCACAATAAACCCAAGGGCAATAACAAACAATTCAATAGGCTAAAGACAAGCAATTTAGCTATGAACAATCTATACGAATAGTATCTAAGTCGTTCCTAAATAAGGGCGTTATTAATAGATTATGAGTCCTAAAAATGAGGGTTTATGACCACTCAATCATTCAACCACTCACAATTATATCTACAAGATCGCCTACAATAACAACCCTATTATATCATTTCTAAGCTTTAAGGAAACATGCCAAACGAAGGGAATAGACTTAACATACATTTTTTGATGAATTTCAGTGGCCTATTGACTTCTACTCGAAACCCCCAATACTATATTAATCTAACAAAAAATACATATTTCTGTTGCAACTCACAATTTGTGGCTTACCGAGGCTAGAATCAGTGAAATGAGGTTCTTACCTTGTACCTAAGCTCCAAAAATAGCTCAAAAACGCCAAACAAAGTAAAACCCCTACTGATACAACCACCACAGAGGTATGCCATGCAATCCACAATGAAAACTATACCAAAATGACGAGATCGCAATGTTAAACAACTTTTCTAAAGCTTGCAAGAAGAAATTACTAAGACCTAAAGAGTATTTTATGGATTTGGGGAGAATTTCTCTGTAGTAAGTGCTAATAGAACGTGAAAATGGAAAATAAAATTAAGCTTGTCGAATAAAGAAAGTTCCCACCTCATGTGCGTGCTTGCGCCATCGCATGAAAATGAAAATATCTCTCCAGTCTGAAGTCTTATTATTAATTACAAACGGTTTGATACGTTGGAAACTATACTCCTAAATCTTCTATTTGATACCTTACTATTTATATATTGGGAGAAAATCACAGATACATATGACCCAAATTTCAAAGAAAACTTTAAAAGAAACTTACGATAACTTTTATTTCACAACTCACTTAACTTGAAAACATGAGATATGACCTGCGAACACTTAAAATATGACATACCAAATCATTATTAATTTATTAATCACTCCTTCCACAAAAGTGTGGGTTAATTTAGACATTCTGAAATGCGGGTGTTACATCTTCCCTTCCTTAGAAACATCAGCCCTCAAATGAAAAATTTGAGTCATATTGTTAGTTCTTAGGGGATGCAAAAATTTTGGCAGAATCTCCTGTAAAAATGTATTTATCCAAGAACCTAAAATGTGAGAATTTCAAACTGGACATCTCACACGATGACTCAATTAGTTAAACATCATAGCTTCACAATAAGATTGCGAGTAAAATAATACAACAACAACACCAATATTAATAATCAACAATATAAAAACCAAATTGGCATCTTACCTCAGTGCACTGATATAAACTTCTATATTATCACCATAAAGTATGAAACAAGTGAGGATATTTGGATCTCATGTCATCCTCAGCTTCCCAGGTCACCTCTTCCCTATTCTTGTTTCTCTACAAGACATTAACAGAAGCCACATTTTTGGTTCTCAACCTTCGGACTTGTCGACTGTAATTGAAGTTTCCTTATAGGATAACTCCTTTGTGATTTGAACATCCTCAACTGGGTCAATCCGAGAAGGGTCTCCTATGTAATTTCTTAGCATCGATACATGGAAGACTGGATGAACAAATTCTAGAACCAAAGGCAACACTAACTCATAAGCCACTCATCCTACCCTCCGAAGGATCCGGTATGACCAAATGAATCTTGGACTAAGCGCACCCTTGCCAAATCTCATAACACCCTTCATAGCTGAGACTTTAAGGATACCCATCGATAGAGAACTCTAAATCTCTTTGTCGCACACCTGAGTTTGAAGTTTGGAGACTTTGAGCAGTCAATAACCATTCTCGAATGATCTTAACCTTCTCTATTGTCTGTTGTACCAGGTCAGGTCCAACCAATTCTGACTTACCTACCTCAAACCATCTAATAGGGGATCTGCATTTATGACCATACAAAGTCTCATAAGGTGCCATCTTGATGCTAGAATGATAACTGTTGTTATAGGAAAACTCAATAAGAGGTAAGTAGTTATCCCAACATCCCTTGAAGTCTAGCATGCACACTTTTAACATATCGAGGGTGGAAAGTTGTACTGAGATTAACTTGTGTTCCTAGTCCTTTCTGGAAATATTTCCAAAAGTTAGTGGTAAATTTTGCTCCTCTATCCGATATAATAGATATGGGGATGCCTTGCAGGCTTAAAATCTCTTGGATATAAAGCCTGCACAGTCTTTGGCTATGAAAGTAGTCTTGGCTAGTAAGAAGTGCGCTGATTTTGTTAGCCTATCAACAAATGCCCAAATAGAGTCAAACTTACGTCGCTGTCAAGGTAGCCTAGCAATGAAATCCATATTAATTACCTCTTACTTCCATAAAGGGATGGCTATCTCCTAGACTAGCCCAACAGGATTTTTGTGCTCAACCTTCACTTATTGGCAGTTAGTACAGTGTGCCACAAACTCAGTGACGTGCTTCTTCATCCGTGCCACCAATAGATCTCTTTAATATCATGGTACATCTTCTTCGAATATGGGTGAATAGAATAATGTGAATGATGTGCCTCTGTTATATTTTGTTGTCGAAGCCCTACAACATTTGGAAAACACAATCGGTCTCTGTATCTGACGCCTCTATCTCCTGCTATATCAAAGTTTAAAGACTCCTTATCATGAGTCTTGTCTATGAGCTACTCTAAGTAGGGATCCTCATGCTATCGTACGTTCACTTCCATGATTAAAGATGATATGATTGTGTCTTGAACTTTGACCCCACTATCACTTGCCTCTAATAATCTAACTCCCAAGCTGGCTAATTAATAAAGCTCTCGAGCTATTCATGCCTCTCAAAACCTAAATAGGATAAAGTATCCATTGATTTGCGACTGAGGGTGTCGGCTACCATATTCGCCTTCCCTGGATAATATAAACTATTACCATTATAATCTTTCAGTAACTCAAGTCATCGACACTGTCATAGTTTCAATTCCTTTTGTCTAAAGATATATTAAAGGCTCTTATGATATATGAAGATGTTAACATGAACACCACATAGATAGTGTCTCCAAATCTTCAAGGCATGTACAATTGAAACCAACTCTAAATCATGAGTTGGGTAGTTCTTCTCATGCTTCCTCAATTGTCTTGAAGCATATGCAATCACCTTACTATGTTGCATCAGAAAACATCCTAACCCAATACTTGAAGCATCACAGTACACTGCATAGCCCTCTGAACCCTATGGCAAGGATAGGATTGGTGTTGATGTCAACCTTTCCTTCAGATCCTAGAAACAATGCTCGCAAGCCTCAGTCCACTAAAACCTAACTTCTTTCCGAGTCAGCTTTGTCAGTGGTGCTGAAAGTGAAGAAAACCCCTCTACATACCTTCTGTAGTACCCAACTAACCCTAAGAAACTATGAACCTATATAAAAGTTGTGGGTCTAGGCCAAGTCTTTATGGCCACAATCTTCTATGTGTCAACAAAATAATACAATCACAAATAGGTCAAAATACGACCTTAATATGCAATTCATTAGGTTCATAAACACGGTTGGGGCATTGGTCAATCCAAAATATATCACCTAAAACTCAAAATGTCCATATCTTGTTCTAAAAGTTGTCTTCGGAATATCTTTTTCCCGAACTCGTACCTGATGGTACCCAGATCTCAAATGAATCTTTGAGAAGTACTTAGCACCTTGTAGCAGATCAAACAAGTCAGCAATCCTTGGATGGGGATAGGTATTCTTTATAGTCACCTTGTTCAGCTGTCGATAATCGATACACATCCTTAAAGAGCCATCTTTCTTTCTCACAAATAATATTGGTGCACCTCATGTAAGAGCCATCTTTCTTTCTCACAAATAATATTGGTGCACCTCATGTTGAGGCACTATGCCTGATAAAGACTTTATCCAACTAATATTTCAGTTGATCTTTCAATTTCTTTAGCTCAACAGAAGCCACTCTATAAGGAGGGATAATATGGGTTGTGTACCTTGTAGCATATTGATATCAAAATGAATTTCCCATTGTGGGGGGATAATAGAAAGCTCAGCTGGAAATACATCCAGAATCTCACTAACAACTAGAATAGACTGGAGAATTGGTAGTTCTACATCCATATCACTAACTCGAACAATATGATAAGTACAACCCTTTGTAATTATCCTCCTTAATTTCAGATAGGAAATAAACCTATCTTTCCGTGCTGCTGTATTACCTCTCCATTCTCACACTGCTTTTCTAGAAAATGAAATGCAACAATCTTTGTCCAACACTCTATATTAGCATAACAAGACACTAGCTAGTCCATACCCATAATGACGTCAAAATTGACCATCTCTAACTCTACCAGGTATATAGAGGATTGATGATCGATAATTTCTACTGTGCAACTCGATAGACTCTCCTTCCATTAATAGATACACCAACTGGTGTAGACACAATAAAATGTCGATGTAATGACTCTGTTGCTATACACAACTTTCCCTTGATAAATAAAGTAACATATGACATGGTAAAACTTGAATCTATCAACGCATAAACACAATCAGAACAAACAATCAATGTACTTATCACAACATCGGGTGATGACTCAGCCCTGTGGAAAAATAGTGTTGTGGGCAATTCAGTGTGTAGTGTCACCCCTGGGACACTAGCTAGTCCGTCCCTAAAAATTGGCCTTCCCATCTTCATCTATCCGGCTCAGGGCCTCATTAGCGTGCTCGTCTGCGAGCTATGCTGGTTCTGTAGAGTAATGGCCTTATTCTAGGACTGGAAGATCCTCTATCTATTAGCATACCCGTACCGGCGGAAGAGCGTGGTACCGCCTGTTGGTCAGCTGGTGCATATGCATGATTCTAGCCACTACTAGAATTAGATGCACCCCCTCTACCTATGCCTCTACCTACTGAAGTCTTAGGTCCATGCCTCGTAGAATATGCTGATGAGGAGGAACCTATTGCTGACATAATCGGTTGACCCTTACCAGCCTGACCTATGGTCGGGTAGTTCCTCCATACATACCCCTCATTCCCAAAAGAATAACAATATGTGGAACCCTGCCTACATCTCCCAAAATATATCCTACCGCATGTAGCATAAAGTGGCGAGGCTGACCTAGCTTGGCTTGAACTCCTCTCAACAGAGAGCCTGATGCTCATGAACCCTTATCTGGACTAAATGTGCATGACGATCAAGTCTACTACCTTGGAACTGTTGTAGTGGAGTGCTGGGTGGCCTACTAGGATAGTAAGGTCTGGGACCACCCTGAAACTCTCCATGTGAATTAGCGGACCTAGGCCTCTTCTACTGCTCTCTGTCAACTCTCTCCCTCATATATTGTTGATGTCGACGCTCTTCTATGCTTTGTTCAAAGGCCTAAATTTGAGAAATATCCATATTATCATTTAGTGTAGTGGTAGTGCAGACATCGATATAGTCTAAATCAAGCCCTCCTATAAATCTTCAAACCCTGTCATGCATCATATCAACAAATGCTGGTGCATACCTAGCCAATGAATAAAATCTCAGCCCATACTTTCGGACACTCATGCTTCCCTGTCGAAGGTTCAGGAACTGATCTACTTAGGCATCCCGAATCTCTAGTGGTAGATAGTGATCTATGAAAGCTTCGGTAAAGTATCTCAAGAGGGTGGAGGTGAATCTTTCCCCCGATATCTCTCCCAACTCTCGTACCACAATACTGAAACATCATGTAATCGAAAAGCTGCTACCCAACTGACTCAGTCATTGAGGCATGCCTGACCCTAAAGATCCTGTGAAGCTGATTGACAAAATGATGAGGGTCCTCCCTAGGATCTGTCCCCGTAAACTCAGGAGGACTCAAGGCTAGAAACTGATGAACTCTCAAACTTCCAGGCCCTTCAGAAGATCCGACAACTCCTGGCCCAAATGGATGGCGCTGTGCAACTACTAAATGTGCTAACATACACACTGCGATCTTGAAGTCATAATCAGATGGAATAGGAGGAGCTGGAGGTGGTACTTGTGGTGGTGCAGGGGTCCTGTAGTCCTCAGAGTCTCTTGAGTTGGTGGAGACACTATAGGAGGCTGAGAAAATATCTCATCCTAGGTCTCACGATTAGCTGTCTCTATTGGTACCTTGTTGTTATGCTTACCTACAGCTGAATCTATCCCCCGACTAGCTGAAGTTTGTCTAGTGTCATCCATATCTCTCTGAATACAAAATCAAATATAAGCCCAAAAAGTAATTCCTTAAGACCCAACTCTACAACACGAGGTGAGCAAAAGAAGGATAATCAATCTAACATGCTATGTAGAATCTTGCTTATAAAATGTGGTGTACAACACATTTATAAACAGGACTCTACTAGACACGACTTGCAGAATCCGTAGGATACCATGTTGCTCCAATACCAAGTTTGTCACCCGTCAAACTCAAAGGGCTCAATGGGCACCTAATACCAAAACTTGAGCCTGAGCCAGCCCTGCTAAACCATTTTCTAATAGCACATAGAAGCCACACATAGCTAAGTAAACAAACGAGTATATCTCGGCTTAAAAATAAGCCATTGGCCGGCAAGGTCCCTATCAACAATTCTACAAAAGATATAACTACTCCCACAGTTCATGTAAAAAAACTAGCTAGCACATAAATTCCGTTTGGGCTGTCGAGGCCACCATGATATCTAGGAAAATGCAAATGCTATATGGTCTGTCAAAGCCCATCTCCATAGAGAAGCTAAGAAATGCTATGTATCAAGACAATAAACCAAACCATCACCAAACTTCAGCCAACCAACAAAATAGGCCAACATGGACAATAACGTGGCTATATAGCCCTACACACTAGTCTGCAAACCCCCAAGAGTAGCACAACTTGGTCGGGACAAGGCCTCGACCTACCTTAAAACTATATACAACAAAACCCAATAAACCTTTAGACTCTGGCAGCTCTAGAGGAAAGGGGCTAGCCAATCTACTAGAAGTCAACTGTGTTGCTGAGAATGTTTATCGAGTCATCCATCGGGACCTGCAGACATGAATGCAGTATCCCTAGCAATGAGGCATTAGTGCAAAATAATGTATCGAGTATGAAAGGCAATGAACTATATGAGCAGGTATTATAATAAACTAAAAGTAATCATGTAAGGAAATCAAGGATAAGGTAAGCATACTAACCTGCTATCGAATTTAAGCATACAAAAATAATTAAACAACAACCCAACCAAGCCCCCATAACTTGGCAGGTACAAACAACAAACAAGACCACTAACCTAGGCCCCCATAATCTTAGAAGGTGCCAAATCAATCTATATACCCCTATCGATAGCTTCTTGTCCGTGTATGAAACAACATAGCCCTCTTAGGAAACAACATAGCCCCATAGGCAGTTCACATCCCTCTTAGGAATCAATATAGTCCTATAGGTAGCACATATCCCTTTTTGGCATCAATATAGCCCCATAGGAAACATATGACCCTCTGTGGCATCAACATAGCCCCGTAGGTAACACATAACCCTATTTGGCGTCAATATAGACCTGTAGGAAACACATAGATATCTTAGGAAATAACATAGTCCTCTTTGCCAACATCAAAGTCCTCATAAACAGTTCATAACTCAGCAGCTAACCACAATATGTCCAAGGGAAATAACAAATAATTCAATAGGCTAAAGGTAAGCAATTTAACTATAAACAATCTATATGAATAGTCTCTCCGTCGTTCCTGATATAGGGTCGTTATTAACATATTATGAGTCCTAAAAATGAGGGTTTATAACCACTAAATCAAACAACCACTCACAATTATATCTATGAGATCACCAACAATAACAACCTTAATATATCGCTAGTGAATTTAAGCATACAAAAATAATTAAACAACAACCCACCCAAGCCCCCATAAGCTTGGCAGGTACAAACAACAAACAAGACCACCTACCTAGGCCCCCATTATCCTAGAAGGTGCCAAATCAATCTATATACCTCTATCGGTAGCCCCTTGTCCATGTAAGAAGTCACATATCCCTCTTAAGCAACAACATAGCCCCATAGGCAGTTCACATCCCTTTTAGGAATCAATATAGCCCCATAGGCAACACATGACCCTCTTTGGTATCAACATACCCACGTAGGCAACACATAACTTTCTTTAGCATCAATATAGCGCTTTAGGCGACACATAGTCCTCTTAGGCAATAACATAGTCCTCTTAGTAAACATTATACCCCCCATAGGCAGTTCATAGCTCAACAACTAACCACAATATCCCCAAGGGTAATAGCAAACAATTTAATAGGCTAAAGGCGAACAATTTAGCTATAAACAATCTATACGAATTGTCTGTACGTCGTGCTTGATATAGGGCCGTTATTAACAAATTATGAGTCCTAAAAATAAGGGTTTATAACCATTCAATCAGACAATCACTCACAATTATATCTACGAGATCACCAATAATAACAACCCTATTATATCGCTTCTAATGTTTTAAGGAAACATGTCGAACGAAGTGAAGAGTCTTAACATACCTTTTTCGATGAATTCCAGTGGCCTATCGATTTCTACTCAAAACCCACCTCGATACTACAATAAGGCTGCACCACAATCAACACATAAGAATGGAAAGTACTATGATAATCCAACAAAAGATACAAATTTCTGTCGCAACTCATTATTTGTGGCTTACCAAGGCTAGAATCAATGAAAGGAGGTTCTTACCTTGAACTTTAACTCAGAAAAAGCTCAAAACCTCCAAACAACGTAAAAGCCCTACTGATAAAACCTCCAAACAAAGTAAAAGCCCTACTGACAAAACCACCACAGAGGTACGCCACACAATCCACAACGAAATTTATACCAAAATGACAAGCTCACAATGTAGATCAACTTTCCTGAAGCTTGCAAGAAGAATATACTATGACCTAAAGAGTATTTTATGGATTTGGGTAGCATTTCTCTATAGTAAGTGCTACTAGAACATGAAAATGGAAAAGAAAATGAAGTCGGTCGATTAAATAAAATTCCCACCGACCTTGGCCCATCTTATTTGCCTGCTTGCATCAGCTCACGAAAATGCAAATATCTCTCTATTTTGAAGTCGTATTAACAAACATTTTGATGCATCGGAAACTAGACTCGTAGACCTTCAATTTGGTACCTTATGTGCCCTATAAAGTTTATATATGGGAGAAAATTAAAGAGACATATGACCCAAATTTTAGAGAAAACTTTAAAAGAAAGTTACGATAACTTTCGTCAACTTTTATTTTACCACTCGCTTAATTTCAAAATATGAGATATGACCCATGAACACTCAAAATATGACATAATAAATAATTATTAATTTATTAATCACTCCTTCTACGAAAGCGCGGGTTAATGTAGACATTATGAATGTGCGGGTGTTACACATATCATGGTAGAATCTCATACCAATGAACCTAATATTAGCAACAACATTAACAATCAAAGGAATATTACCAATAATGATCTGAACAACCCTCATCATCTTCAACCTTCAGATTTACAAGAACAAAGTCTTGTGAATGTAGTTTTTGATAGAAGCAGATTTCCAGAATGGCATAGATCTATCTTCATAGCCTTATCAACTAACAACAAATTAAGGTTTATCAATGGTACCATTCCCACACCTAGTCTGGATGCCCCAGAGTATGAACAATGGACTCGATGTAACAACATTATTACTTCTTGGATACTAAACTCTCTCTCAAAGGATATAGTAGGAAGTGTTATGTATTCCAAAACATCCACATAACTAAGGAAAAGTCTTGAGCATTGATTTGGGCAGTCAAATGGTGCCAAGCTTTTCAATCTGCAAAATGAAATCACAAGCTCAGTGCAAGGAACAGAAGACATAACATGATATTTCACCAAAATTGAGTGTCTATGGGATGAGTTGGACTCACTTAACAGTGATATAATATGCACCGGTGTATGTGTTTGTGATGGACAAAAAGAGTTAAATTAGTTCTTGAAAGATTAAAGGCTTATGCAATTCTTGATGGGGTTAAATGAAACGTACTCAAGCAAGGAGTAGTATTCTGATGATTAACCCTCTCCCCACACTGATCATATATACTCTCTCTTGTTGCAAGATGAAAATCAGAGAGAGGTTTTTGCTAACTCTCATTTTCCTAGTGAAACTGCTTCGTTCATGGTAGGAAAACATGGAAGAACATTCCAGAAACCTGCTAAGCCAATTCAAAGAAATGATTTTCCGCCACAAAGATTTGGGAATCTCGGTCCTCAAAGATTTGGAAATTAGTTGCACAAAGGCAAAACTAGGAAGGTCAAATAAAATCCGAATGTGAGTTGCACTTATGCCTAAATACAGGGCATGTCGAAGATGATTGCTACAGCTTGATAGGGTACCCGGATGATTTCCAATTTAAGAACTTAAGGGAATATCAGGGAAACATGAAAGCAAATGCAACAATCATAGGATAAATGAATGAGAAGTACATCATCATACATAATGAACATAGCAACATGAATGGTCAACAATTCACCAAAGAACAAGTGTCCCAAATCATAAACATACACAAGAAAATTGGACAGGCAGGAACTTCAGGATCTGAGATCAATGCCAATTCAGTGGTTGGTACTATACTTAAGTATTATGGATCTTGTTTTACATGATATTATACTTTGTAAATTTTCAAATACTATTACAAAGATTCATTAGAACAAAAGATCAACAATGCTAGTAATTAACCAGTTGTTCTTTATGATGTTCCTCTCACATTGTGTGAACAAACTCTTTTTGTCGAGCATTCGATTTCTTAATCAACTCATAAAAAAGATGAAACAATATTGTGAATCTCCATTGACCATTGGTGGTTGTGTTATGATCCAACAACAGTCAGCAAGAGTGTATCTAATGAAATTCGAAGTCAAAGATCGTGAATTAATTAAGCCAACATAATTGCAAAATAAAGGGTCAGGATTAGACTATAGTAAATGAAGGCATGGATAGGGATTTTGCCACGTCACTTTCTAGTTATATAGCAACCTCAGGATAGAGAATGGCATCAATTTGGAAATCAGGTCACATTTTTATCCCCATGAAATTTTCATGGTCAAATACTTCTTTTTTCAACCCTTCCTAGGAGCTGAGTTTCTACCTTTTGGCTCCCTCGGTGACTCGAAGTACTCAAAACCTTAAGATTTAAAGTGAGGGGTGCTTACCATCCGAACAACTCACTCTTGTAGTCATGTTCAAATACTAATTTTTAATAAAGCAAACAGTTATTCAGTCATTATCATCCATAACTCACATAAATCTTGAAAGTGCTAAGGGTAAAATAGACATTGCATAGGATAAATGGATTAATGGAGAATGTCTATTGTACAAAATTGGGGGAGGGGGGTGTTTGATTTTTAAATCCAAGTTCGGTGGTATAAATTATTTCACCCATAAAAATATATTCACTATATAGTTCCGTCATTATTAATTTCGTGATAGATTGTTCACTAACCAAACAAACCCTTAGCGCTTAAAATGTTGGTGTTCTCCAGAATTATTACAAAGAGTAAATACCATGAAGAACTATATTTTTAATGACTTATTTGCAATTTCACAGTCCGAATTAGACTTCTAATCAAACTTTTCATTTTAAAGGTTAAGAGTAGAAGTTGAGCCGAGAATGCCTCACCCAACCCAATCCTTAATCAGTTTTGTTCTCACATATTCATACCTGTTTTACGGCGGGATAGGTCTGTCAAGACATGGGATGGGACAAGATCAATTTTATCCCGAAAGTTTTTAAATTCTAGCTATTGGGGACCATTGGTTAAACGACACTTTTCAGCCTCCCCCCTTAACTTTATTTTAACCCAAAACTTCAATAAAGATATACTTTAATCCTACTTCTACCGTATAAATACCCCTCCACTCCTTCATTGTTTCTCACAAGTTATCAATTCTCTCAGCTATATTCTCATATTCTCTCTTCTACTACCATAATCTCTCTAGCTCTTTTTTATAAAGGGAAAAAGCTCAAATTTACCAACGAACTTTGAGAAAAGGCTCATCTAGTATGCCATCTGTTAAGACTTTGACTCATTTATTCCATTTCCATTTGAGCAAAAGGTTCATCCATGCCATTATTTCTTAACTGAAATGGCATAGATGAGTCAAACTTTAAACATATGGCATACAATATGAGTCTTTTCTCAAAGTTCGATGACATATTTGAGCCCTTTTCTTTTAAACAAATAATTTAATTAATAACATGGCAGAACCATAATTGACCACGTGTAAAAAATAGTTTTGTAAAATTGATATTGTTTTCAGTTAACAAATAATGGCAAGGATGAGCCTTTTCTCAAATGGAAATGACATAAATGAGCCAAACGTTTAGGGGATGGCATAGATGAGACTTTTCTCAAAGTTCTATGGCATATTTGTGATTTTACCCTTTTACAAATTATTAATTAGTAATTGTGTTATCAAAGTTTGGTTGACAAGTCTTACTGTTTCCAGATGTTTTGATGATCCTTACAAATACAGGGACCCGGTCCTCTATAGAGTGTTCTTGTCCAGGACAATGTGTTGTACAACTGGAAAGTTGTCGTGTCAAAGGTTGGTGAGGTCGTCAGCATACTGAACCAATCAGAATGGACGAGGTTGTTTGTCCAACGGTTAATAATTCTTCATGGATGATATATTCAACATGACAAACAACATATTATTCATTCATTCAAAAGAGACAAAATTCAAGCTTCAACAAAACAACAAGAGACCTCATTGACTGAAGATTGCTTCCTGGACCTGTTGTTATTTTTTATTGATTGTATTTGTGCTTAACTTGTAGGATTCGTTTCATTCGTGTTAGAAACGTTTCAAAACCTTGTGTGAATCACTGTAAGAACCTAGTTGAGGGAAGCTTTATGTCTTACATTTAAAATTCTATATTAATCGTGAGGGTTATATATAGTGGGCAATGCAGGCATTGCTTATGCTCTTTAAGTAATAGGTGGTATTACTTAGTGTTGAGATTAGGAGGTTAATCTCATCGTGTGGTTGTAAACTGTGTTTTACTTTTTCTTGAAGAAGATTAGTAAAAATAGTCGTGGTTTAATTCCCTTGAGAAATGAGGTTTCCACGTAAAGTATTGTGTGTTCCTTTTACTTCCTATATTTACATTTAAGTATCATAAACTATATGTAGGACCTGGTCCTATCGTAGTTAGTGGACACATATATTCCAACAAGTGGTATCATAATTTGACTTCTCTATTTGGGTAACACCAAGAGAAGAAAGATCCTGAAGGAATGGCCGCTCCACCGAGTCTAGGGAAGGACAGTCTACCACCCGTCCACCCCGCTTCAACGAAAAATTCTATGGATGGTGGAAGACACGAATGCATGACTACATCAATGCAGGAGACACTGAGTTGTGGGACGTGATTCTTGATGGACCTTACATTCCCACCAAGGACGTAAAAGAAAGAGAACTTACGAAAGTGATTCCAAAGACCAGGAGGGAATATGATGAGGCTGACCAGAAAAAAATAGAGAACTATATAAAGCCAAGAAGCTGCTGGTGTGTGGGATTGATTCAAATGAGTACAACAGGATCTCAGCCTGCGAGACTGCAAAAGAAATTTAGGACTGTTTAAAAATAGCCCACGAAGGAACCACCCAAGTCAAAGAGTCTAAAGTAGACATGTTGACAACCCAGTATTAGAACTTCAGCATGAAGGAAGGTGAAATCATTCACGATATGCATATAAGGTTCACTTCCATCACAAACAAACTAAGATGCCTAGGTGAACCCATTCACCCAAGCAAACAAGTTCGAAAAATTCTCAGAGTTCTTTCTTAAAAGTCCTTACCATGGATGATCTGATTGGAAACTTGCATACCTACGAGCTGAATAGGCAGCAGGGTTCATCGGTGAAGGAGGCAAAAAAGGAGAAATCTGTTGCATTGAAAATGGCTCAGAGAAATGGATCTGAGGACGAGGAGGAGATGGTCTATTAGACTAGGAGGTTACATAAGATCATCAAAAAACATGGAGAATTCTGAAAAAAAGGAACCAGCAGTAGAATGACCACTGCAAATGATCTGTGTCACAAATGTGGTAAGCTCGGCCACTTCATGAGAGACTAACAGAGCCAAAAGCAAGAAGCTCAGGAGTTCAAACCATGGTGAAGAGACTAGGTCCCTCACCATGCTAAAAGGAAGGCTCACGTTGATCAAGTCGTAAAGAAAGCCTTTGCAGTATGGGGAAATGCCTCTTGTGATTCTGAGTAGGAAGAAAGTCATGACGATGTCTCTAAGATGGTGATGCAGGATGAAGAAACTGTCTTCAACTCCATATTCTCCCTGATGGAAAAATCTGATGATGAGGATGAAAAAGATGAGGTAACTCTATTTGATCTTAAAAGTGACTTAGACACCTTGTCAATTAGGAGACTGAGAAAACTTGTTGCGATTCTTATTGATTCTGTAGATGAAATAACAAATGAAAATGCCATGTTAATTGAAAATTTGATTATCTGTGAGAGTGAGAAAACTGCCTTCGTGTCACAAATGTCTGAAATGAACATTAGGGTGAGTATCACTACAAGAAAAGGGGTTATTAGAGACCAAGTTTTAAGGACAAGTATTAAATATGGCCCCTAATGGTATGCCTATAAGGATGATATTACTTTCTAGTCCCTAATCCCGATTTTTATTTTTAAGAACATAAAGAGCACAAAGACCCGGTCTCTAATACAAAAGTTTTAGTCGGCGGGTCACTCGAAAAATTTCAACTAAGGCGCGAATCTTATAATCCCTAAACATTTTCATCTCCTCACTCAAAGAGCAAAAAAACCTAAACACCTAAATTTCCTAAAATCTCAAATTGATGTAGAACCACTTGATCGCTCAAATTTCAAAGGTTGCATTCTCCAGATAAAGTACCACAAAAATCCAATTTATGCTGCATTATCAGGTAAATTTATGTATGTCTTTCATACTTTTTTCCATGATAAAGTTATTATTTCTTCTATTTCTATCATTCCGACCCAAGTTTCTGTGATAGAATTTCATTATTTGTTTTGAAAACACTGTTGTTCTGTGAGTAATGGGTTGAAGTTCATGGAGGTACACATGGTTTTATTGCGGGATTTCTTCTATTGGGTTGTATTTAAGAAACTATTTGGAGAATTGGTTAAGGGCTAAGAAAATGTTGTGTGTTTAATTTATTGAGGACTTTTACATGTTCTGATTTTTTTGACCCACTAGGTGCTCTAATTCAATTCGTACTCTCTACATATTTCAAATTAAGATTTATTTTTTTATGTCGGCGTTCACCTTTGTAACCTTGTCTAGACGTATTTTGGAGAAAACAAATTGATTGGGAAACAATTCTTACAACTTGTTTCTCTAGCTTCTTGAGTTCTAGCTACTATTGCTTGTCATTATATGCACAATTAATGTACTATTCGATGTCCATTGTAGCCTAAGAAGAATTTAGCTTATGGTCGTCTTCAAAGATCAACTTTTTTTACCGTCAAAATGTGAGATGGGTTGTACTTGTAAATTTTGATGATGAAAAATGGGTTAGAACTTTGTTATCTAGTTTCTTGAGCTTTAGATACTACTAGTTGCATTTATATGTATAATTACTATAGCCTATGAAGTGTTTAACTTATGCTCATCTTCAAAATTTGATTCTCTTTATTATCAAGATGTTGAGATTGGTTGTGGTTGTAAACTTTTCTTCGATTAGGTGTAGTGATCAAATTGATTTATTACTATGATATATTCATTGTTTTTTATTAGTTTTGACCTGCGAATCCTCCATGGAAAGATTTGTCAATTAGTATATTGAGTAAAAAAATTCGTTTTACTACAGGTTAACGTTGGATGAAATGTTAGGCTACTTTTCTTGTTTTTCGTTTCTTTTAATTAGTATGTGAATACGACTATGGTGTGGATGTTCAAGTGATCTTCAGTTAAGTCTTTATTTTTAATTTTGTGTTTTGTACACTAAAGAATAAAGATTTTGGTAAATTTCAAGACCCGCAACTTCTTCTTCTTCTTCTCCCTTGTATTTTTTATTATTACTGCTCTTATTTTGTTTAAACCTCATGTTGTAGTCTCAATTCTTTTCTCTTTATCTTTTTCTTTTCTCGGATCTAAAACTACTACTATAACATTTTACAATAATCAAAGAGTTTGAAAGAATACCACTTTCTTTAATAGGCACTTCAAAAAATTCGTTCATGATCATAATGTGCATCCATTGGGAGTATCATCATGGGATGACATCAAAGAATAAAAGTTAAATCACATGTGGATAGTTCTTAAGCTAAGTAGGTGGAATATTCTTCTTTTATTTCTTATTGGTATCCCCTTTCTTACTATTCTTGATGCTTAGTTATTGAATCCTTTGCATGTTTTTTATGAATTGACAAAATGATAAAGAGGGTATATGAAAGATATCATCATGGTACGTTAAGACCTCTCTAAGTTATTTTATTGCATTTTTCTACTGGATTCTTAATAAATTAACTTTGACAATAAAAAAATGGAGTTGGAAGCATTGCTTACAGATGTGTATGATTCATGACTTTAAGGATTGGAGCGAAGCGTGGCAGACACTGAAACTTTAATAGCTTGAAGCCGAGGAGGTCCAATAAAGTGCTTCATGCCTTGAAGTGAGATGAGACCAAAATAAGAGCCTTAAGAAGCATGCACCTTTTTTAAAAAATTAAAAAGTTGGACTCTTTTTAGAAGAAAAAAAGTTCCATGTAGAGTTCAACTTAGATTTCACCTTTAATCGATTGTGAGTGTGATGAGTATGACTCCACTTCATCTTCCAGGTAGGGCTGCATATCGGTCGGTTTGGTTTGGTTTTGAACATTATCGGTTTTGCTTATCGGTTATCGATTTGTAGACTAGCTAAACCGTTAAAGAACCATTAAGTTATCGGTTAATCGGTTATCGATCCTTATCAGTTCGGTTATGAGGTTAACCGTTAACATATCACACAATTTTTTAAAATAAAAAATCACATGAAGAATTGAAGACAATATAATTAAACTAATCAACTCCATGTAATTATTTACTACAAACTGCAATTTGCAATCAGAAAACTGGAAACACGAACGAAACAGAGGCAAAACGTTTTCTTTTTAAAGGTTGTCACCTCTACTTGGTTTATGAGGGCAGCAGACCGAGAAACAAGTTCAATGTCATTTCCTCCAATACCAATTCATACTTAACTTTTTTAGAACAGACAACTGTAACCCCATCAAGCATATCGACTTTCCTCATCTGATACAGTGATGGCAAAGAAGTTAGTTCCTTTACTAACCTGCAGTAACATCTCAAAG